>JBBMKC010239976.1:0-10967 GCA_037834085.1 Bipalium vagum | reverse complement strand
TATTATATTATATTATATTATATTATATTATATTATATTATATTATATTATATTATATTATATTATATTATATTGTTACATTTTTATTATTTTTTATTTTGTATAACATCAAAATTTTTAATGAATTCCTTAATGCTTGAACAAGTCTAAGTTTCCGATCAAATAATATTGATATTTAGAATTTGATAAAATTGTTGTTAGTGATCCGTTATTGTTTCTCAAATGTTCGTTAGCTCTGAAGAAATGCTACGTTTGCTCACACAAAATATTATATTTCCATTTATTAAAATTTCCTCATTATTATAATTAACTTTCCTCAAACTTCGACTTGATGCTTATTATGCAGCCACAATGACTGACATAATGTTATCCTAATTATCATGAAGGGAAACTTGATCAATGTCCTATTTTCTTCACTTATTTTTAATAATTATTTACGAGCGTTCGCAAATATAAGAATAATATATTTTAATTAATTATTTAATTATTAATTATTAATATTTATTATTATTTATATTATTAATTATTATTATTAATTATTTATTATTTAACATTAATAATTCATTATTTATTATTTATTTTTTAATTTTTAACTACTTATAATTTATAATTTATTATTTTTTCAGAATTAATTAATTTATTTATTTGATTTTGATCACATATTATTTTACCATCTCTAAGGTTATGGATATATATTATACGAAAGCAATTTTATTCAACAGATATTTATAATTGAACGGTATGATGTACGGCCATTTTCAATGTCATTATATCTACCAAAAGCTTTTCCTAGAAATGTTTTGTAAAGGTCTTAATATCAAAATTCATCAGATTCGTTGATGAAGATTTAGGCAGCTTCACAAGCACCAATTTCTATATCCTAATTAATGTTCCTAAGAATCAAATTGTGATAATTGGAAAGAACAATGTCCATTCTGCACAGAAGACAAGAGGAATTTCTCCACCAAATTGTTTGTTAACAAAATATTCCGGAAAACATGAACATACCAATCAGAAAACCCTGATTTCCTTCCATCTCTCTACGTTTGTGAAAACACTAATTCCTTTGTTGCTTATTTTAGCCATCCTTTAAGATCTCCTCCAATTGATAGAGTTGCAAATTGCAATTGTTGGCATTCAACAGTCTTCACATCATCAATACTTTGGAACCTCTTTCCTCGCAGTGATAGTTTGATTTTCTGAAAGAGAAATGAGACTCATTGGACCGCATGAAGACTCTATGGAGCTTGTTGAATGGTTTTTGGTCTTGTATTGGCCAAAATTTGATGCAGACAATTGGTATTAAGTTACTATTAGTATCATGGTGCACAATCCACGAATTTCTTTTCCATAAATCCTTCCATTTATGAAACATATTTTCACGTACACCCTTAATAACGTCCAGGTAATAATTCATACTGACTCTCCAGGAAGAATTGAGAATACATCACGGTAGTCAAAGAAAAGTGGGAGCATTACGATAATTTTTAATCAACTTCTGCGTGGTTTTCTCAGTATTGGCTCATTTATTCTACGGCCTTTCTGATTAATTTTGGAAAGTGCACAAATCAAATTCATAGACCCATGACTCATCACCAGTTATAATTCGTTTCATTGGCCACACACAAAGCCATGTCTTCAGCAACTTGCTTCCGACGCATTTGTTGTAAAACATTGAGTCCTGTTGACCAGATAATTTTCCTCATACCCACAACATAAGTCAAATGTGATGGGCCGAGAAATAAATTCAATTTATTTGATGGGTAATGAGCACTCAAATATCGATTTTCCAACACAATATTCTTTGCCAGATGTACATTTTCTTTGTTGTTGATATGTATGGACGAGCACAGCGACCCGAATTACTTATTTCTTGTCGACTATTTTTGAAATTTTCATACCCGTGCTAATCTTATCTTTGATACATATCTATTGCCACATGTTTTGTGTAGCATTTTCAAGGATTCTCAACGGGACATTTCATTTTGCACACAACATTTGGTACGGATACCCTGTTCGATACAGATGTCCATTTTTGAAAATCGAAGAAGCGTTCTTGAATGATTAAAGCACCTGCTGTAAGCACACATCTTGACAGATCGAACTTAAATACAGGGTGCGGCAAACCGAACACCTTTTTTATTAATTTATTATTCCTAAAATAAACATACATAGCGCTGTGGACCTAAATGAAAAACTTCGGTTACCTTTCCTACAGAATGTACAAGGTGAAGCATTACTTGATGGAACTCTCCATTATTTAAACAAAAATTGACAAATTTTGTTATGATACAAACGTTGCCCTCTGAAAGGCGCTGTAGAGACTCTGACAGCGGAAGGGCACTGTCAGTTTGCGAGGATCAGAAAATTGATCAATATTTCTAAAAAATTTTTACCACGGTTTTCTTCAAGGGATTGGATAATATTGTTTTGGGATCGGAATACGAATATCAATAATAATTTAATGTTTTTGTTAATTAATTAATTAATTAATTAAAGTTGAAACCAATAATATGTGGAATACTTCAAGCGGGTTCACAATCGATCAGTGTTCAGAGAAAATATTATTTTTTCATTGATTTATTTATTTATTCGTAAAAGTGAAAATTTTATTAATGTCTAATCCTGCTTGCAACTTGGACAGAGCTGTCATTTTCTACTTAAGGGTGATTTATCGGTTAGCCTTCGTGAGACTTTGACGTTCGTCCAGGGATATTTAACTTAATTTATTTTGCTTTCATTAATATTTTACATTTTCTGCTCTCGCTGGATATTTATCGACCGAGAGCTCTTCACGGACATTTTCATTATTAATGGATGATATTTCTCATATTTTTTGTTATATTCGCGGGAAGCTGGAAATATTGTGGAATCGGGTACTTTTATGATATCCGCCTTTTGATTAGTGGCGTAAACATAAAAATCGATATTGAACTATTAAAAGTCGCTTGAATAAGTGAAAATTACTGAATTTGTTTTAAATGCTTAAACATTTGAAATATGAGTTCTAAATAAAACTTTCACGAGTCAATTTCCATTGGAAGATTAACTGTGGTTGTAAATCTAACTTTACACTGAAGACATTTCTAAATCGACTGCAGACCAGTATTTCAGAATGAAACCTTATAAAAAACCTGCGTTTCAAAATGGTTCACAGAATTTATGCACAAGACTAGAAGACAAGTTTTGTTTCATATCCTTGAAATAATTGAAAAAGATCAACAAATCAAATACCATGTAATTGAGAAATCAGTTGGTATTGGTATGAAAATATTAAAAGCCATTTTACACGATCATCTGGAAGTACAGAATCTTTGCAATCGTTAAATCCCATACAATTTAATGTTTATGGAAAAGTACTTTGTGTTAAAAATACCAAAAATCTTTCTGAAAATGAAGAGGTCGTTTAATTTTAATCAAACTTAAGCTTGTGAAGTAATGTGAATTTATCTGTTCGTCGCTAAAAGTAAGGAACAACCTACTGATTGGTTTTTGAAAGCTGAATCCAAACCAACAAACGTACTGGTATCACACTTATGCAAGAATCTGATTGTCTGTTTCTTCGTCTTACAATGACAAAACTTTTGAGTCAAAGACCTGTCCATGCTGAATGGTAGAAAACAGCTTGCTTATCATAGATAATTTCAAAACCCTTCGAGAGAACATCAGAAATCGACAAATTATTCATCATGAGCCATGATTCATGACAAGCACTACATCTCATACGTCAAACCATCGACTTCGCCACCACTAAAAATTTATAATTTATGATACCGTTCTCATTTGAATGACTCAGCAGTTTGTGAATTTTTAATTCCAACCACTAAAAAGAAATTACTTGGTGAGCGATTTTCGAGATATTGATATCCGGGGCTCCAAATCTAGAACGAAAAACTTCAAAAGAGGTTTCGATGGCATGCAAAAGGTACGTTGACATTAAAGAACACTATTTTGATATAAATGTATTTTTAGTCTTGGTTTGCTTGTTTACATGTACTGGGTTCCCCAGGCTCCTCCGATATTTTAAGTATGATTATTTATCTTAGAGCAACCTGGTTCTTTCCTTCGGTTTTTAATCTTTCTTCTTTCAACATAATACTATTTAACTTACCCATTCCATAAGGGTGGCCTTTTAATGATGATAGAAGATTTTGCTCCCCTTTCGGTTTTATAATGCCTCATCTTATTCAATACATTCCTTTATATAAAAAAACATCGATTTATAATTTGCAATCGGTCATTATTTCCCAAGACAGAAAGTATAATGACATAGTGTCGTTCACACTTTCGTTCTGGTTGAATGATTCTGTGACCGATACACCTGTTGTATTGTTTGCATTTCAACAACATTTTGACCGAAAACGTTTATTGGCGCTTGGTAAGGCACATAAAATTCAGATGGATTTTCAAGCATGGTTTTATTGATTTAAATGGTACAACCATAATTCATTAACATATTTCTATGTCGATATTCTTTCTCAAACCGAAACGCCGTCTCTTACGATTCACTACTCCGTTTCGCAAGGCCTAATGACGGATGATGATGATGACGAAGACGACGATGACGACGACGACGACGACGACGACGTGCCAACGAAATCGAAACGCTTGTTTAAAATTATGAAATAAATATACGTAATATACAGTGTTACGTATTGTTCGGTTGTAGATTGTTTTGTGACGCGTGATGCGCAGACTTTTCTCATTGTCGTGTCCAATATGAATGTGAGACATTATTAATTATTGATGTTGAACGACTTGAATAAAAAACATTTCATTTGATTTTTCTATGCCAATTTGTGACATGTCCCATTTCGGCTCAACGGATGGATAACGGAGATGGAATACCAGTAAGCTTTTGGATTTGTGTTTCATTTTCTACGTTTTCACCTTCTCTTCCAAGCTCCCAAAGCTTCATTAAAACAATAATAATAAGTGCAGATATTGTTGTGAGCACATTGACGGCTTCGTCACCGTAACTATGTAGGTGTAATGAGTGACCAAGGTGGTCATATACACTATTATATATTAATACATATATACATATGAATATAACTCATTGTCAACCGTGAAACAAATTGACGTAAAGAAAGACTGAATAAAAGCAGCATCACAGACAATTCGTGGAATTATTGATTTTTCGTACGACGGCAGTGAGTTCGCTTCTCTTTTATTTTCTATTATATCGATTCCATGCTCATTTCTCCGCAGCAAATATGCAAATGATTTGGAAAGAAATCTTTCTTCATCTATCAAATATGTCCAGACTTACATTTTTCAAATATCGATTTGTTTATGTTGATAATATTTGAGGGAGATATTATTATTTATTTTTTTTTTTGTAATTTTATTAAATGTAATAATAAAAATAGGAATCGCTTTAGGGAAAAATATGATTTGAAATGGAGATAAGCAGCGAAAAATAATAAAATATTAAATCTCATTTAGACTCATTTAAACAAATATTTAGAACGTCTCTGTTTAGAGGAGGTGTTCAGGCATTATTCAAATGAAAAATATATAAATTTTATTTATTTTATTATTGGTTCTTAAATTAAAAAAAATTAATTTAATAATAATAATAATAATTATTATTATTATTATTATTATGATAATGTTGGTAGCAATAATAATAAATATAATAATGATAATAAAAAAATATAATATTTAATAATATTGATGATAATAATAGTAATGATAATAATCATCATAAATAAACAAAATAATAATGAATAATAAATAATAAAAATAATATTAAATACTAATAATAATAATATTATTATTGGTATTAAATAATAATATTAAAAAATATCATAATATTAATAAATAATAAGAAAATATATAATAATAAACAAAATGTTAAATAATAATATTATTATTAAATATAATAATATTAAATAATAATAAATAATAATAATAATAAATAACAATAAATATCATGATATTAATAAATAATAATAATAATCAACATAATAATGATATTAATAATATAATGTTAAATAAAAAAATTAATTAATAATAATTAACAATAATAATGATAATAATAAACAGAAGAAGAAATAAAATATTAGGTATAGAAATGATGGAAATTAATTCAATTATAATTTCATTTATAAATATATAAATAAATATAAAATGTTTAATTACATAAACGTTAGAAGACAGTCAGAACCCCACCGACCTCAAATCCTCAATGATAAATAGTAAAAGTCACTTAATATAATTTATTTATTTTATTTTTATAATTTAATTCTCCGAAAAATTAAATTATTTATTTTTAAAAAAATATATATTATTCCAAGGATAAATGAATTTCGTCCCAAATGAAATTTAGGCCAGAAATTCCAACTGGCAAAATATAAATAAATAAAGAAGAGACAGAAACGGTTTTGTTCTTCGTTATTGAGAATTAATTATATAAAACGTTCACCAGTGAGAACCGTCCACAATACTTTATCGAATTACCGCACCAAAGCAAGAGATATTTTCCCCAGGAAGATATATCAGGAACCGAGATAAATAAATAAATAAATAAAATATTAAAGTAAAACGGTCTCGATTTGTTTTTCAGATTCCCTTTTTGAACCGCCGAATTAAATTATCGGCCCGGGTAAATATATATTTTTTTTATTAAATAAAATACTTAAATCAATATTTTTAGTTTCATTGTTCTTCACAAATTTATTAAGATCATTTCCGTTACAATTTGAGGAAACTATTTCTAACTAGCTCAATTAAAACAAATTTAATAAATTAAATATTTAAATAAAATAGAATGGAAATAAAAAAATTGTTTCCAAAAAAAGAATTATATTATTATTTATTGTTTTAATGAATTCCAATTTTCACGATAATTCTGTTGAGAAATTCTCAAAATTATTAATTTTATTATTTTTTCATGATAATAAATTGGAGGTCAACTCAAGCCAAAGATAATAATGACAGCAATTCACGTATTAATTAATTAATTATTAATTTTATTTATTTATTTGTTTGTTTGTTTTAATCGTAAATGAATTTTTTGTCTTAAAGCAATTAAACAAACGAAACCGTTCTTAATGGAAATATTTTTCTACAATTCACTTTTGAAGTTCTTTAATCATGAAAATATTTTATTAATGCCAAATTTATTCTTCAAAATAATAATAATAATAATAATAATAATAATAATGATAATAACAATAATAATATTATTATTATTAAAAGAGTGTTGAAGAAAATTCTGTCATTCCCAACTGCCTTATTATTGTTAATACCAATTGAACGAGTTGGCTGCCTCTGCTCGGCAGTTTCAGCGTTGCATATGGTAATTGTGGAAAAACGAATTGTTTGTTTAAATCTGTATGAAATTGTAAAAATCAATTTTAATAAATTAGTTTAGTCTAAAATCAAATCATAAATTTTTTATATAATCGGAAATAATGACCGATTACAAATTATAAATCGATGTATTTTTTTATATAAAGGATGTAATGTATTGAATAAGATGAGGCATTATAAAACCGAAAGGGGAGCAAAATCGTCTATCATCAATAAAAGGCCACCCTTATGGAATGGGTCAGTTAAATAGTATTATGTTGAAAGAAGAAAAATTAAAGCGCGAAGGAAAGAATCAGGTTGCTCTAAGATAAATAATCATACTTAGGATGTCTTTGGAGCCCGGGGAACCCAGTACATGTAATTTTTTATAAGAAAATTAAAACAATATTCACGATATTTCACAATCGAAACTAACTTAAATTAGTTTCATAATGTATAATGTATGATACTCTCCACATCGTTGATCGCGATATAATAGTATCTTTCATCAATAAATTTCTCTCTTGAACTCTTGAACCCAAAAGTCCATGCTGATGCTTTTGATAGGTCTAAATCTCTTATCACGTCATCAAGTTCATCTTGTGGAAATAAATTTTGTATGTCTTCTTCATGAGGGTTGTATTCTTGCAAGAAGATAATTTAACATTATTTTATCTTATATCTTATTTATTACAATCGATAATCAATACTAGGTTCTCCAAAAAGGTTCCGGGCAGAAAAGTTTAAAAAATCAATTTACAAAATATATATGTTAATTATACAAAAATTTATTCATTAGAGTAAATTCTTCCTTGTTTACTGAAAATTGCCTTTCTGACCTAGATTAGACTTGGAGGCTGAAATCACCTTAGTTGAAACCTTGGAACTATTCAGCAGAAGTAGATTGCAAATTTCTTTAACAGCCTCTCTGGTAGACAGGCTTGGCCGTCCAGTAATGGTGTAGCAAGTCTCCAATTACAATTTTTTCTGTCACTTTCATAAAAACGACGAAGCAAAAACTAAAAGTACGATGGTGACTCACAATTTCATTGATTAATATATATAACATACCCGATGTTGCGTTAGTAACAGATATTTACTTTGCTATTAATAGATCCTAATAATAACATTTAATATTAACCTACTTACGGTAATGGCAATGTAAAATTTTAAAAAAGTTACTTTGTTTTAATATTCATTATTCATACTGCCCGATAACCTTTCAGAAGACCTAGTATTGGAATTTTGTGTTTGCGTATTATAACATTTACAATATATATGTAAGATATGGTGATTACGCTTACGTGAAACCTTAGGATGGACTATTTTAAAACTATCTAAACCAGAAAAAAGAGAATTATAAGGCCCGCTGTTTTGCAAATGGGAGGGTTGTTTGTCTGTTTTGAAGGCGTCAGAAATTATTCAGTGACAGTTGTATGGTCCGTTGCAATACCATGGTGTATATCATGAATTCCAATGTTGTTGGTTTTCACAAATGACAGGGTTGTATTGTTCAAAACTCTATCACTGAAAGAAATACCCGTTGTATCAAAACCGCGGGAAAAAGTAAATGAAGAATGAAATGTACAAAGAATGTCAAATAACGTATTCATCAAGTGGAACAGAATAGTTTCCCGAATACGACGTTCTCAAATGATTTTAATTAAACATGTACTATTATTCAGTTCTTGGGAAGGACTTGTACTTTGTAGATCTCCAATAGTAAAAAGGGAAGACTCTTCGTTTTTTCATTTTAAAAGAAGTTCGGTTTTTGGAAATAGAAAACCCTACCTTAAACACACCACAAAACCAATAAGTATTGGTTTGTCATGCAAAAATAGCAGTCACTTGCATGATCTCTGCCTTCTCTCCAAATCATAAGCATGCCAAATGAGAGGCTTTTTTGTTTTCCGCTGCTCCAGCGTCGCAGACCTTCAACACATGTTTTACAACATATGTGCATTGCAAAGGCTTTGTCTTGATCACCAAGCTTAATACCAAAATAGGTATGATGACTTTTCTTCACAAAATTGGTGATAGGCAACTGTCGACCCGAAAAAATTACTTGACCACAAATGTAGCAGAACTTGTCAGGATTGTTTTTGAACTTTCTATTCTTCTAAAAATATAATTTAAATACATTCTTTCATTATAATATGTTTCACGTACTGTCTATGGAAAATTCCTTTTCAATTTAAAAAATCTCACGTTTTGTACAATTATTTAAACAATCTTGTATTTAAAATACACACATTAAATGAAAACTTGAGGCGATGGAGCAAAATGACTTACATATTTAACATCAGCATGAGAAAACGTAACAGAAATGCATAATAAAACCCAGACCGAAAAAATGATGCAGACCAGTGTAATCAACTGACGCGAAGTTCAGTGAATGAGAGGACCAATTTAAAGAATATTTACGTAAATGTTTTGAAAATTGTAGCATGATTTACATTAAATTCCTCTGTCATTACACGCGATATTGCATGTTTGTAACTCTGCAGGAAAGCATTGATCTTTTCTTCAAACTTATCGATTTTCAAAGGACGCCGATGCCGCTCTTTATCTTCGACGTTGAAATCCCCAAATTTAGATTTCGCTATAACATTTTGGGTATTCCAAGCTGAAATGGTTCCATCTCTCAAATCAGAATTTATCTTCTTACCGATATCTGCAGTTCTCATTTGATCGATCCATAAAACAAATATTAATTTGTTTTAAATCGATCAAATTTAAATCTATCCAATCAAATTCCATATCTCAAATGACAAAATATATAAAATATGTCTCATTATATTTTACAAAGATGATAAAAATGTGATTTTAAAACGGAGACAGATTATAAAACTGAACAATTAAAACAAAGAGGAATCGTTAAACTATGGTTTAATAACTTGACAAATTTATCGGAAAATACTTAAGCGACAGCCCTGTAAAATGGAAATGTGTTAGAATCCATATTTATAAAATCCAGCTCGTCGTTCAGGTACTGTCGACTGGTAATTTTTTAATGTCTTCTCTTTATTCTTAATATTATTAATCAGAGATTATCGTTGATATCTCTAACCTCTGTGTTATGTCTGGTCAAAGATTCTCAGATAATATTGCTGTGAAAAAGCAGCTTAATTAACTGAGAGATGTTAAACCCAATCTGATCATGACCAAATGTGTTAAATTACCCTTTCACTTGGACACCCTCCAAAATCATCTTTTCTTGCAGTCACAAACAAACCCGAGCATTGTCCTGACCCATTGTTAATGAAATCTTAAAATAATTAAAAGGATAAGCAACCTCCAAAATACTCCGAAATAGTGGGGAAAAGCGTCTGTCAATAATAAAAGAAAGAATTTCCTTTAGAAATCAGAAAAATTTCGTTGAAATTGTCAAAAGAGAAATGCTCGACTTCACTCTGTCAGACGGAGACCGTGCTCAATGCTTCCCCATCACAGATATCGAGCATAAGTGGAATGTAATTAATACTATTTTGCCGAAAATGTTTAATGATCAGATCACATCGATGGGGTATAGAGGGAGAAAAAAAAGAAAAATTTATTTGTTTTAATCTTCAGTTTTTTTAAGATATATAACATATTTTATTATTATTATTATTATTATTATTATTATTATTATTATTATTATTATTATTATTATTATTATTATTATT
>JBBMKC010239975.1:0-20000 GCA_037834085.1 Bipalium vagum | reverse complement strand
ATGGCAAATCCAATTTTAGCTACTCCTCATTTTTGCTGCTTTCAATCGTAGTTGATAGGCTAAGTTTATCTTTCCTGTTGTCTGAAAAAGTTTTCGCATGAACGCTTCTAACTAAATAAAGTTTTGAAAGCCTGCTTCTTGTTGTTGACTGTTCAGATCTTGCCTGTTTTCTTTGACGCTCCCCACTTGATTATATTTTCTGAATTTATGTTAGGGATTTGTCGATGTCGGTTGATGCGCCAACAATCGAAAGTTTTTGCCAATTAAAGTCAGTTTGGCCTCCATCGCATCTAATCTGTTAATGATGCACTTCTCTTCCCGTTGCTTTATAGAGCCTGACACTCCTATATATTCCTCACTTTTTTTATGGCTTCTTCCATTATTTTAAATTTTTAATTAAAGCGTGGCCCATATATAGATGCCGCCACTTCTAACAATTGCTATGAAAGATTAGGCTACATAGTAACTAAAACAAAGAATTTTTTGAAATCGTATTATATTGATCTTTTTATTGAATAATTTATTTAGTGATAATCCTCTAGATGAAGAGACAGCAACACAAATATAACGCCAAGGCAATTATTGCTTTTTTCCAAGAAAATTCACAAATAAACTATCCACGGTTAATCACTTTCGGCAAAAAAATATTAAAGAGAGAGCAATCCGAAATGGGATATGACGCTTTCTGAATACTGGAGTAACAGATTACAAGTCAATACAAGGTCATAAACCAATTGTAAACACTCCCAGAACCCAAATAAAAGTGTTGAAGCACGCGAAAAACAACAGATCACTGTCAGAGCGTGTGTCATCAAAGCAGTTGCATCTGAGTTGTAGTACCTATCAGAGAGTGAAAGAAGCGGTTGGATTGCGTAGCAGAAAGAAGCAGGTGAAGTTTAAGTATAATACAGATCAGATACAGCGTTCAATTAAGTGGTCAGCTAAGCTTTACAAGGATAGTCTTCCAAGTGGCAAGAATTCTTCTTTTTTTGGATGACGAAACATATGTGCCACTAGATCCGACAAAAGTGCCTGGTAGCCAATATTATTTGTCGGATGATGAAGTGGAGACACCAGTTGAAGAACGTGTAGCTCAAACCGGTAAATTTGAAAAAAGGTTTATGATCTGGCAAGCGTTGGCAGAAGATGGATCTGTTTCAGAGCCGTTTTTGACTAATGGTACTGTTAATGGTAAAATTTATCTAAATGAATGTATTGAAAAGCGGCTTTTGCCGTTTTTACAAAAGTTGGAGGTCCAAAGGATAATTTTATTTTGGCCTTATCTGGCAACTTCGCATTATTGTAACATTGTGACGGCCAAACTCATGGAAGAGGGCGTCCACTTTGTTTCTAAAGAACAGAATCCGTCGAATGTGACACAGTTATGCCCAATTGAAATTTTTTTTGGGCACTTTGTAAGCACAGATATTACATGCTGAATAAACCAGTTGACAGTATACAAAAAATGAAACGAATCTGGACATGAATCTCTAAGGAAATTGCAGCTGAGTCTGGAAAAACCTTGTTTAAACACTTATGACAAAAATTACGTACTTGTTCCGAAAAAGGAACACTTTCTGTTTAAATTTTGTATAAAAATGTTCTTGAATATAAATGTTATTCGTTCTAAAAATTTACTTATGTTTATGTTTACTGGTTTTAGAAATGTATAGGTTTGACTGCGCGGTATCTATATATGGGTCACCCTATATTATTTATTTTTACGTAAACAAATTTTAGTTGATTTATTTAAAAATTTTTATTTTTAAATTATTAATACTTTTTTAAAAGAATAAAAATTTCTTTTAAAAATAAGAAAAATGAGTTTCGATCATTTTGACCAAAAAGCTAAAAAAGAAAATATGATCACAAAAGAGTATGAGTGTATAAAGAAGTCCTCTTGCTTAACTCATATGCCTCTTATACATTTCATGTGAGTTCTTTATTGCCGCTCTAATTGAGTTGATCGCAAAGGTTTTAATATCACTTTTTGTTAAGCCCAGTCTAAGTAAGACAAAATTTTGTTGGGGACCCCAACAACCTAACGCGCCAAGCAAAATTGTATCTAAAAATGTCGGATATTTTGTGCTTTCTTCAATTTCTTTCCGAAGTGTTTCATATTTAGCTTTATTGAGTTTTTTATCTTCTTCAAAATTCTTCTTTGTGTCATAGTGCGATTTTACATTGATCAAGAAAATCTGCTTTTTCACCTCACATGTTATAATAAAGTCAGGCTTTTGGTTTAATTTAGACTCATGCCATTTTTTGTCAATGTCGAATTTGAAGTGTTTTTCGGATAATACTAATGCCAGTTATCTGATTATGTCATTATGTCTTTTGATTCGGCCATCTTTGCTGCAGTGGCAAAGTACATGTGCTTGGGTTTCTGCGAATTTTCAGCCTCGCCCACATCATACATTTCCTCCTTCTAGATCCTTAAAAGGCAAATAATTCAGCTGTATTATATTATTTCGGGCCTGCTTGGCAAAGATCCAGTCGTGGGCTGATAGATTTCCATTGATTATGACTTTTTTTATTAAAATTATGTTCACTATTTGTATTTACACCACAAAACTCACACAATATCTCAATGATAACAATAACACAGGAATCGTCAAACTCAATAGAAGGGATCACAATATTATCTGAAATGTCTGAAATGGTCTTGAGTAATCAATCAAACACAAAAGTTCAATAAAATCAAGTCAATTAATTAATAAAAATAAATACTTAAAGTTAAGCAATAATCAAACTATAATAATAATAAATATTAAATAATGTTTAACCAAAAAAAGTATTAAGACAAAAAAACGCTTACGTGATGGCTTCGTTCAGGCTTCCCGGACTATTAGCTGAGCGTTTACAGTTGCTCAGAGATAGACCTTAAACACAATCCCAAGCAAAATGACATAATTGGAAAAATACTTTAAAATTATCGCAAGTCTTCTGAATATTAACGAATATCTTCTGTTAAGAATTTGTTCCAAATGTTAGCCGATACGTGCACTTTGATTGTGGGCGGAATCATGGAGAAATCCTTTTCCTTTCTTACCGCAGATAAAATATATCTTAGAACAAAATTTGCGTGTTTTCACGAGTCTTTATATAGTGAGCTTATTGCCATAAAAGATTCATACGGAATTCTCATGATTTTATAGAATTAAAATCGATTAAAATCGATTAAAATCGAAAGAAGTTTTTCAATGCTAGAAGCCATTCTTCGATCCAAGAGACATTCTACACGAGAAAATCTCGGGAATTATTTTATTTCCTATTTTAAAGGATTGAATGATACCGATACCTGTTCAATTGAATAAAATTTTTTAATCCATATCTCATTGTTTATTTATATTTTTATTCTAAATAGATTCAGAAATTTTTGCAACATTTTTACGAAGTAAATACATTTTATTCTTATAACCTTAACGCACTTACTAAAGAGTTATCTGTATATACAAATTGCATGGAAAAATTTCTTCGATGGAATTTTCCAAAAATATGTGTGGAAGTAATTCAATTTCGTCCACTGTATTTCGATGAATAAAATGTGTTTCAAAACTTCGACTTTGTGGATCAGACTGATAGAAGTAAAATAAGAACATAAATATCAAGATTGGTTAATGATGAAATATTCCCGAACCGTTTTGAAAGATTCACGAAAAGTAAAATTGACAGGAACTGTTTATTATTCTGTTTTATTATCGAGACAAATTGCAAGAGGCATTGAAAGAATAATACTTTGATGATGGGTTGATAGAGATAAATGTTTGAAATACCAATTTTGCTTTTAATTTTATTATTCTTTACATTTTTTCAGAAAAGTGACCACCTCTCAAAATTTGAAGAGTACTTTTAAAAGAGGTCACTTTTGAGAGGTCCCACTGTATTATTTTATTCTAATCCTCACTATTTTATAGGCTCAGTTTATCAATTACTTTTATATACTTGTTTCTTCTTATTCGTTTATTTATTAGGGAAATGCTCAAGTCAATATTATTTAAACATCCAATTATATTCATCATAGACAGAATCAACATTAAAAACTGAATTGTTTGATCACCAAATAAGATAAGTTAAATTTCGCACAAAACTAACAAAAGATTAAACAACATTTGAAATAAAACAAAAATCGAATAAGCAAATAAATCAATAATAATCAAAAATGAAAGCAAATCAGCGGTTTTTAAATGAATGTTGCTTTGTTCGTTAATTTTTTTCGTCGATGGATTTCTTTGCCTGATCTGCAAACTTATTTCAATGTAAAAATCTTTTGAAGTCAGATTTATATTGTTATTATCGATTAGGAAAGTTAACCGGCAATTGATTTTTTGAATATATCTATTTTGACAAAAGACAGCCCTCATAATGTTTTTGCTATGAACTACAGTTGAGCGTTTGACAGATCAAGAGTTTTGTAAGTTAGACTAGAATCTCATGGAAGCCTCAACACGATCAATTTGTGGATAACTTATTGACGTGCTTAATTTTCTTATAATAAATGATTGGAAAATAGGGGATCTATTGGTCAATGAATTTTGAGCAAATACGGGTGAAATTAGAAAAAACGTTGTTACTCGACCTGTCAATTACTCTTAGCACAAAATGACTACATATGATAAATATTACATGACAATGCAAAGCAACATTGAGAAAAGAGAAATGAAACGGAGAAATTCGGCAGACCTTGGAAAAAAATATTCCCATTATTTAGAGTAGCTTATTTCCTCATGGCACACATGGGTTAATGGAGAAAGTAAACTATGCTGCTGGTATTGGCATCACTTGACTAAATCTTCGGAACACCACTCACTGATCAGGTTCAAGCTGTGAATGAGAAGAGTCAAAGGAAATGGAAGGAATTAAAGATAAAACATGGATTCCAGAAGTAAAATCAAACTGAGTTACTCTAAAACAGAGCATCACAGAGTCAAACTTTTGTTCCGATTCAAATTTAAGAAACTAACAAACGACAGCGGATACTCGATGGTATTTGTTTAAAGTTCAAAACGTTCATGTGCTCACTATCTTCATGCCATATATTCATGAATGGTTTTGTCAGTTGTGTTAGCCAATTCTATGCAATTATCCCGGGATAGTTTTATATTTATGACCAATTTTAAGGTCGACCACTTCCGAGTTTAGATTGACTAAGAACCCAATCAGATACGACACATTTTAAAAACCAAAACGCCTGTTACCTTACTTAGAAATGTCACTAATCCCAAGGTCATCCTATAAACCCCGAAATAGGTTTCAAGTTGCAAGGAAATCCGAAACGAATTCACTGAAAAGATCTTTGACAAAGTTTAAGTTTTTCTAAAGTTGGTATTGTGACTGACTATTTTTCCAATGATTCATATAAACTAATTATTTATATATTCAAGGTCATCCTAAAATTAGTGAAAGTTCATCAAAAATTTCCTACAAGAATTAATTCCTTTCCGCAATAAGTCGCTTTAGTCAGATCACCAGAACCAAAAACATATCGAAAACCTTAACATGTTCCAAATTTTAAACCAAGATTCTTTTCTAACAAATATAGATGACTACTCTGGGACAAAGCGATTGGAAGACCAAGTTTGCTTAGAGGAATGTAAGACCATGACTAAATATTAAGAAGAGAACATCCGCGTTTAATTAAAAAGCTGCCCTTATTCCAGGAATTAAAACAAACTCCAAATTCCTAAATCAAATTTATCGACTTTTCCAAAATTGATCACTGTGATCTTCATTGGAAAATTGAAAATCGATTTGACAGATCAACTTAATGATGATAATAAGAAACGTTGAACATTCGAGCTTGATGGCATTACATCGATTGTGATGATGACATTGTTATTATTATTATGATGACCTGTGATAAAGGTCAATGAAAACCCAAAATTCAAAATGATGAGACAAAGCTGAACGTTGAACCCACAACGCAAATGAGTAATGGTAACTCAGCTGCTGCTGTTATTGATTAATAATAGTTAATAAGATCCCACAATAAATGTTGAAATAACATCCACCCCTTTTCTTGTTCCTCCCTACCCTAGTCCGGTTATTTGTTTGAAACCAAAAGTCAAATTGAAATCGATTGATTATTGCAATAAACTGTCAATGGTCTTCACAACGTGAACCACAGACATTCAAAACGACTCACACACCAATCAAACAAAAAGATATAGCAATTTTTAGTAACAATCCACGTGGGCCGTGGTCGCATCACCAGAATGCTGATAAATCACAAAAGATGAAAGCAGTACACCCGACCCGCCGCACGCAGAGGAACAACACAAGGGACAACGCATCCCAGACCAGCGGACCTCGGATCAGGATGCGTGACCAATCAAAGAAAAGACATCACAGGAAAGTAATAATAATAAAATAATAGTAGTAGTAGTCGTAATAATAGCAACAATATATTATTGAAGTCATCGTCGTTGCTGTCACAGCGGTGGTCAATGGTGCTCCACACTAACAGCATCCGGAGTTCTGTTTGATTGGTTTAGTCGCTCCTCCAACGCGGACACTCGGTTTCTGATTTGACGCGGCTGTCGGTCCCAGTCGGTTTTTGATTTCCTGGGCCATTGTGATGAATATCTTTTCCACATTGGTCGAAGCTCGGGCGCTGGTCTCCAGAAACGGAATGGTCAGAGAATCGGCGAACTCCTGCATTGAAAAAAAATCAATTCAAATTAACGGACGGAATAAAAATACGCAAAATAAAAAAAACAATAAATCGATAAATCATAGAATAAAACGATTTTCAAGTAATCGATTCATAAATAAATTTTATATATTAAAAATCGATACAATTAGCCAATGAGAAACAGGCTGAAGTGCACAACACTCTTGACTGGATTTTGAGAGGGTCAGAGGATGGGGGTAAAAAGAAGGAACATTCCTTACTTTTCATAAATGGAATTAAATTATTATTAATTTTCTGAACCGTTCTAAAGAAAAATTATCATTTTAAAGTCCCAGAAAAACGTGAGCGATTTCATTTTAGTGATGTCTTAAAATTTGACTAAATTTATTGTAACAATTATTTCTTTCAAACTGGAGCCGTTTATAGGCCCGTGACAAGAGTTGGAACGACGTTATGACCACTTTTTCAAGGTTTTCGTTGTAATCGAAAACACCACCTTGACTCAATCACAAAGAGATGAACCTGAGAAATGTATTTTGAATAGACCCGATAGCGATATTTGAAGCTTCTAAGAATATTTTCATTTAGACCAAGTGTTAAAAATAGGAAAGATGACGGAAACCCATGGAAACTAAAAGTTATTTCGACTAACGACCAAAATTGCTTGTTTCAATTTAAAAAGTCCTTGGAAATATAATCATAATAACCGCATAAGACTGAATATTGAGCATCGAAATATTCCAGCTTATTATTTCTTTCAGTGGAACTATTCCGAAGACCAGTCGGGGGTGAGTGAAAGGTGGCTCACATTTGATCAAACTACAATCAATCCTTAAATTAGAATCCATCGATTTCCACTTTAGAGTTTGGACAGAGTCAAAAGTAAGGATGGAAAATTATTTAAAGATTCCACCAAAATCAGGAAGATAAATATTTCCTCTTGATTAACAATAACGTTGTTTCATTTCTTTTACTATTAACAATAACAAAAACATTAAATGACGGTAACGGAAAAATCAATAAAATTGGGAAAATATTGATTACTGGAAAAATTCCGTTTTTTAAGAACAAAATAAATGAAAAAAGCGTGTACAGTTTTAAGTGACGTTTAGTGCTCCGGAAATGTCAGAGATGCCACAGCGGTGGCACAAAGGCGATTGTTGAAATAGTTAGCACGGATTATAATTACGTTGCATAATTACAAGTTGTACGGCACACTAACGCATGCCGATCGGATTGAGTAATCCGCAATCCGTTGTCATTAGTGATAAGGAAGCGTTTCAAGCTGAGAAAATGAGAAAATTTCAAGACTCAGCAAAGACAAGAGGGAGGGGACGATATCTTTAAAGGGAAACTAGACCAGAATCAGTCGATTAAATTGTTAAGCTGATTATTGAAATTACCTTTGCCGTGCCACTGTCGACGACCTTCTTGCTGATCATGTCACTCTTGTTGCCTACGAGAAGCTTGTTGACGTTCTCGTTGGCGTACCGCTCGATTTCACTGAGCCAGTTCTTGACGTTGTTGAACGAAGCCTGGTGAAAATCAATTCAATCAGCGTAACAAAAAGCCCAGTGTCTTTCTTACCTGATCCGTGACGTCGTAGACGATTATGATACCATGCGCCCCTCTGTAGTACGACGAGGTTATCGTCCGGAACCGCTCCTGACCAGCCGTGTCCCAAATCTGGAGCTTGACCGTCTTGCCGTCGAGTTCTATCGTCCGGATTTTCTAAAGACAGTTCATGATGGCGTTAGACCAAAAAATGAGTAATGTTCAAATCTTACAAAATCAACACCGATAGTGCTGATGTAGCTGTCTGTGTACGTATCGTCCTGAACGGTGACAATTATGACCAAGAAAACAAATCAGAAGTCTTACAGCAAATCTCAACAAAATACACGATTTCCCAACACCGGAATCGCCGATCAATAATAGCTTGAAAAGATAATCGCTGAATGAAAAACCGTTTTGAAAACGAACGAGACAAAAATGACGTGCTTACTATTCTGGGTTCATTTTAACAAATAGGACAGTTGATCACTGCAAATTTCAGCGGACTACAACAACAAAGAAATAATCAAACGAAAAATAACTCTGTTTATGACCAAACAAGCAGGCGATTAAAACAACGCGCTTCGGTGAATTAAATAAAGCCTAATCAAGTGCAGTTTTATTAAATAAAATTCTGATCAAATAAATTTTCGCGCGGAGCACCAAATGGGGACACTGAGCGGAATTTTAGTAAATTTTTATTAATTAATTTTTTAAAAAATCCATTTTAAATTAAATAAAATCAATTTTGAAAAATTTATCGATCCAAGCACAAAAATCGAATTATGAACGAACTTTAATTGATTACAATTTTAAAAAAAATTTTAATTGATTATTCTTATTTATAAAAAATCATGAGCATTTTTCGGATAGGGTGAACAAAAATTTTCGACCACAATTTTTTGTAGATTTAAATCAATAAGTGCACTGTTCTGTTCATCGAAACGTGTTAGTTTTCAAAAATTTCGCCATCTTCAATTGAAACAGTTCCAAAGTAGTTTATCTTTTCCTTACAAATGGAAAACTATTTTTTAAAAAAATCTATATCTCGGTGAATGGCTTCAAAAAAACTCAATCAATTAACAATGGCACAAGCTTTAGTAGATAGAAATGTTGATTTTGGGACCAATCTAAAAAGCCAATAAAAATAATTGCTTTATCAATTATTTCTGTCAACGGTTCAATAACCGTGCTCAACCAATCTACTTTCGCTATTAAAGGTATGCATAAGTATTAGCCTTTTTTTAAAAAAATAGTGTTATAAAAAATCAATAATTATTCATTTAACCAATAAAGGTTCAAAAAATCAATTAAAAATCCATTAATTATTACCACTTTTCAGGTAATTGATGAATTTGAGAACAATAAAAGTTTTAAGTTTCGAAGCCAGTATATTAGGCAGAAATCTCCGAAACATTTTTGAAGTGACATCCGGTTATAAAGCGTTGTATTGAACGAAACAGACGATAATCTGTGGGAGCATGGCCAGGAGAGTGGGCCATGTGGGGGAGAACTTTCCGTGATAACTGTAAGATTGTTCCCTGTGTATGGTTAGTGAAATGCGACCTGGCTTATGAGGCCCTTGGCAGAAAAATGTCTTATTTCTCTTCTTTTTCCCGCCAATGCATTAACTGCTTGTTGTTCGTTCGGTAATATAGTGTCACCTATTCAAATGAGCTCATAATGAGTAGGACCTTGTAATGAAAGGTAGCACATCTCTGTCATGAATATGTTCTTTTGAATATGTTCCACCCGTGAAGTCTTCGCTTACAATAATCCTAAGTAATCAATTTTCCATCTCCATTGACAATATTCAATAAAAGTCTTTTTTCTGTGCCCAGTGAGATCGACGTGCATGTTGCAAACCTGTATAAAAGATTGGTTTCTTACAGTTCGTGCGGCACCCACTTTTCAGACTTCTCAATTGTCCCATTTCCTGTAACCATCTGCTAACAGTTGATTGGTTAACATCCAGCTGTTTGAAAAATTCTGCTTGCTTCAGAGCAGTATTCTCAATCAGCAATGCTTCCGAGTTTTCCAATTCCCACCTTCGTGAAGCTCCCACGCGACCTCGATCAGTGACATCAAAACTTGCTTCTGTGAATCGACAGAACCAAAATGTGCATGTGCATTGTAAGAGATTATTCTCCCCAATCATAGAGAATATCGATTTAAATGCTTCAGCATCATTTTTTCCTTGTCGAAACTCTGCAGTTGATGCAATGCCAATGTGACGTTTTACGATACTAAATTTTAAAAAAAACGTTTCATAACCTTTGATATCGAAATTACCGAAATGCAATTTTGCGTCAGTTGTTCGATTATTATTGGATTATTTAAGCAATGTTTCGAAAAGGGTTGAAACCTATCCATGTAATGTAACAATCTCATATTAGCGGTTGCTACTTAACCATTCCGCAAAAGCCAAAATTTCCAATATCCCCACAGTCTGTGCAACGTTCCGTGATAGGATCGAATCCGGCGTGCAATATACTGCCATTGATTTAAACGGGGTTTGGGCGCTTGTAAGTGTGGTTCATCTTTCAGCACCAGTTCTTGGATTATACCTAAATTCAACAGATAGATCTCCTTCATGAAGTTATTTTACCTAATCGTGCCTAACAATTATATATCGTGGTGTCTGATATCAACAGTCCCTTTCAAAAGTCTGTTCGTGTCTTACAGAAAAGTCGTTTGAACAGCCAATGGAAAACAAAGAAACATTATATTTACAAACAATAGTAAGTTATTATTATTTCGTTGGGCAACCTTTTATATTGATAATAGAGGACACTCTTCGTGGAATGGAATCAACGAGTCTGCGACATAAGGAAGTTGGTAAATTAGGCCATATCTTTTGTACCTCCGTCCACAAATTACCAGCATTCGGAGGTCTCATTTTGATCCTTATGAAATGCACAAATTTTCAATCGGATTAGCATCATAAGAATTGGCAGGCCAATTAAATATATCGATTTAACGGTCACTGAGAAAAGATAATGTTGATGCAAATCAATGGCAAGGAGCATAATTATGCTACAACAGGAGTCTACGCAGAGAGAAGACCAAACACTTACCGGCTAGGCCAATGTCCTTGACAATCCTGTTTTGATATGCTGCAGAAATTAATGTCCCTTGTATTCGTTTCAACATTCCTACACCGAATAGTGAATAGCAACCCCAAACATGGATTTTGACAAAATATTGAATAACATTCTTAGTACAAATATGATGAAACCGCCCAATTCTTTGGGATCGACTAGAATTATATGTGCGAAACGCTGATTCATCACTGAAGACGATATGTTCACATTTATCAATATCCTATTGATGTTTTGATATCGCCCATTGTAATCTTCTTTTCTTTTGCTTACCATTGATCAACAGCTTGCTAACACCTGGATGAAGTCTTAATCCGTACTGACTGAGAATGCGGTGATCTGTGCATCTGAACACATGTTGAATGATATCCATGTTTCAAGTACGTGCATGTCCGTTAACGACATGCTTCTATTTTTCAGATATACTTGTCAAATAAATCTGTGTTGATCTTTTGATAATTTCGGCAGTCTTCTACTGCGTTTCCGATTCCCATACATTTCTTCGGTCTATATTTATGGATAATTTTTTGAATGCCACGTTTTGACACATCAATATGATGCCTGAATTTACATGGATACGAACAGACTTCTGATACGGACTGTATATATACGGTATAATATAACAATATATAGGTTTTCTTGAGATTCAAGTAGTGTTGTACTTTTATCACTTTGTCTATCAACGCTCAACTTCGACGTGTTTTGCAGACGGGTAGGAACGATGTTTTCAAAGCTCCAAAAAATATTAATAACAAATAAACTAGTTGATTGAACGTTAATCATCCTAATCAACTCAGATAAACTAAATCTAATACCAAAAGTTTTAAATGATTTAACGCTCTACCGTTCACGCAACAAATAAAATTGAATACAACAGCTACCAAGTTTTATTGGGACAAAAGCATATTTGTAATATAATAATGACAAACCTAATGACTTTTAATTAAAGTAAAGAATAATCGCTGACTTCGAAAGTAAATGAAGAGTTTCTCTGATTCGAGGTACATTTCAAATGACAAGTTCGATAGAACTACAAACAAGAAACAAAATGCACTAAACAAAAAAGATACAATATTAAGAACTCGAATCAATTAGTTCTTATTGATTCTGGCTTATTTCTGACACATCTGTCGCAGTTATGCTAACCGTAATTTTCCGAGAAATATTTCTACATTTCTTTCTGGTTTTAACTGATCAGTATTTATACTGTTTTTAGTCAGCAGGCCCATACTTAATTCGTACTTGAATGGAGTTATGCTCACTGGTTAAGTTAGACGCCATTGATGACATCATTCATGGGTTAGTGTGGTCATTGGTTCAAGCTTCACTGGAATTAAGATAATTCACTCGAGCCATAGTTGAGTAAATTACATCGATTAATAATCGAAATCTAATTGATTAATCTATATATTATTATTCTGACTCCATACAGTCCTTATTTGACCTATCATTATTTATATCTATTGCTTAATCACTTGTCCTTAAGTGAAATCTATTTAATCTAAGTACAGTCAGACCTGGCTTAACGGACATTCAACAAAGTGGATGTAATAATAAATAATTTTATCGGAAACCTCGGAAACCTCGCAGTAACGGACAACTGAACCCGGTCCCAATGATATCCGTTAAACGAGGTCTCGTTGTATACAATTATTGAATATCACATTTGCAGATTAAAACAAAAGAATAAGATTTTGATAATTGGATCACGAATAAAAAAGGTACTTTTACCGTCTTAAGAAATAAATTATTTAATTATTATTATTAATTATAATTAATAACAGTTTTTAGAATAAATAATTACAGAGGTCTCTTATTTTATTAAAAATCTATCATCATAATAAACAACTAATCTTCTTGAACTGGAAGATCAATCGAACGGGGAACAGGTTCCACAACAGATGATAAAAATGGGTGTTTGATGTCACCATGAAAAAGGAAAAAGATAGTAACGTTTTCTAATATATGTGATTTACATTTTCATACCATTTGCAGGGTGTGCCAGCAAAATCCGGACAAAGTTTAATTGAAATTTATATTTATGCTTGATTTTAATTATACGAGTTTACATTTGTTTAAACATTCTATGTTTGGACAGTTTCAATATGGGAAGTTTACAAAAATCAGGCTTGAAATATTATCGAAGAGTCGCGATTCTCGAAAGTCTTAGCGCTGGAAGAGCGCCGGCTGAAATAATTATTTTCTTTGGGTATCCACGATCGACAGTGTGCGATGTCGGAAATCGGAGATGTCTGAAGGAACCTCTAGTACACCTAAAAGAAACATGATAAAGAAAGAAAGATAAGGACCGCGGAAGTTGTTCAAAGAGCTCAGCAGCTAATAATGGAAGATTCTAGGACATCGCTTCAAAAATAAGTATAACAATGCGTCGGATAGCAGAAGTAACCTTAGATATACTTTATACGTCCTAAAAATACGACAAATGCTGTCTGAGGCTACGAAAACTAAAATCGTTGTTAGGTGCAACTTGTTACTCAAATCATTGAAGAATGAAGCAGCAAGTCGTCTTAAGTTTTTCTCTGATGAGAAAAGTTTTACAGATGATGCTAAAATTAATCAGCGGAATGATCATTGGCTTGCTCACGATATTGAAAATGTCCCAATAGTGCAAGGACAAAGTTTCCAGCCAATATTCTGGTAATAGGCGTCATCTCTAGTGAAGGTGATGCAATGCCTCCACACTTCTTGAAAAAGGGTGAAACTGAGTACAGTAGTGAAACCCTGGATGGAAACCGTTGCTTCTGGAAGACCGTACATCTTTTAACATGATATAACGCCCCATCATACAAGTTATTTAGTTCAAAACTAGCTGTCCGATAATGTTGACATGTATTCGAGCAAGGAATTCTGGCCCCCAGATAGTCCAGATTTAAGCCATATGAACTATTATGTATGGAGCATTCTTGAAAGAGTTACCTAACTAGTCGAGACACTCTAGTCTGACATCTCTAAAGAATTCCATTACAGAAGCGTTTGCACAATTGAACCAAGTCCATGTAAAGATAGCATACATGCGCCTCAGGTAGAGAATTTTGAAGGTCATAGAAGCAGAAGGTGGTTATATCGAGCAATAGAAGCACGGAACTTATTTTTAATCCAAAAATATAACTAATGCTTAAATATTTATGATATTATTTAATATAGCTTTGTTTGTTTAAAGTTGTTTGTTTTTTTGCTGGAACACCCTGTATATTTGTCAAGCAGAAATATCAGTCAGTAGAATGATCTCTGGCTCACGCTTAACCATGGGTGCTGCAAAGAATAAGAAACAAATATTGGGCCAATGTTCTGATAGCATTTCTCGTTATTGGAAAAAGACTCAACCCGTGTTAACGAATAATGAAATTGGCCAATATCCCATTAATCGATCTGATGTTCTTCATAAAACCTTCACCTCACTTCGATCGGTGTAACCGAACAATTTTGGCCAATCATTTGTTTCAAAAATTGATTTGTTTTTTTAACTAATCACTTATTTTGGTGAAATAAATATTTCTTTCAACTGTTACATAATGAGTTCTAACGATTTTGACAGTGTTACCGTAACCAGAAACATGAAATATGGAACATACAAAACCAAATAAACAAATAAAATTAAATTGCCAAAGCATAAAAAAATCAATGCTTGATCACAAATTCTTTTCACCAATGTTCTATTATTTCTGGAAGCTCCTCTTTGGATATGTAACACAATCTCCACATGTGGTATTTCCTTAAATAAATTACAGTAACCATTTTTAATCGATAATATTTGAAATTTTTATCAAACTTTGCACTGAATGTCTCGAAAAAACTTTACTGGAACCTTCCAGTGTAAATTAAGTAGGTTTACAAGTTTATGAGTGGAAAGCAAAAACACTTCTCAGTGTAACTTATACGTTTTTTATGAAAACAAAGACATACAGATAAAATTTATTGATTTTCAAAATTTTCTCCTTTAGGTTTCTGGCAACGACGTAATCTATCGGGAACAGACAAGCAAGGTCTTTCTCAAGATTCAATTGGCACAATACAAAATGCATCAATTATTTTTTGTTTCGTCTTGCAATGAAAGAATGGGTTGTGAATAAACTATTTGCTTAGTATTTTCCCTCACAAAAAAGTCCACGAGGGTAAGTTCTGGTAGCCTTAGTAAATTTAATCGTTTAAAATGCATCCTTTTTTGGAATGATTTCATATTTTCCGATTAATGTAGGTTAAGACTGTTCTACAGAAGATGGGAATACGTTCACAGACCACAAGCACCGAGATATGATCCTAAAATATCACCAAAACGGTGAAATTCTGAGGTAAGATTTTAATGGTTTGGGGTGTCCAGATCGGAAGGATTCTTCTCACTTTCAAAACTATCAGGACATATTAATGAAAGGATTGCTGCAAATATATGAGGCACAAAATATATTTCAGCCAGACGGAGCTCCATGCCATAAATCAAGATTGGTGTCTTCATTTTTGGACATGACAAAAATGTGTTTACACAGATGAAAATGTTACTTTGTGAAATAGATTTTTTGCTTGCCTACCCTCAAATATACCAATTATAAATTCGATTTTATTGATTTTTAAAATATTTCCTAAAACTATTGATTTTTTTGGTTTTGTTAAATTCTTATTTATATTTAAGTGTAATTCTTTTTCATTATATTTATAAAAAAACAAAATTTTATTATTTTTTTAAAAAATTTATCTGAATCCAATTTAGTATTGATTTAATTGATTGGTTTCAAAATTGCTTTTGCAGTTTTATGCTCTTCTCATTCTTAAATTATATTTTTCAATTTATTTTTATTTTGATTCGAATCCATTTTTATAAAAGAAAAATATTAAAATACTAAAAATTCTTTTATAAATGAAAATTCGGATTTTTAACCGTTCTCGTACCCCAAAGTGAGTTTTGTTTTAATTTTTCAATAAAATCAATTGTCACTAAGAAAATAATTTTGTAAAGTTTGAATATACAAAAAATATAAACATGAAAATCAAATATACATTTTAAAAATAGTTTTAATGGTACGATTTTATTTAAAATTTTTTTGAACATTTTACCATTAAAAATTTTAATCAATGTAAATAAAAATTTAATCAATAAAAGTAAAAAAAATAATCTAAAAAATAACAAATTTTGCTAATCATATACTTAAGTGGCGCCAAAGTAGGTCAAATTTTTGCATGTCGCTTATATAGTATAATATATATTTAGATTTCGATAAATTTAGGAAATTCGTGTAATTTTTATGTTAACTTTATATGTTGATTTCATAAAATATAAATGTAAATACATAAAAAATTTAATTTCATATCAGAATAAATAATTAATATTTAAATCTACTCATGATAATTTATACATATTATAACATATATTATTAAATATATTATTTGAAAATAATATTAAGCTAGAATTTGACCTACGTTGGCGCTACTAAAGTATAGGATTATCCAAAATTTAATTAGTAAAAATCATAAGAAAATAACTACGGGAAAAAATCGATTTCATGTAACCTCAATTTTTTGGTGTTAATTATCTTTTTGATGATTGTAATAAGTATTTTACAAAAAATATATTAAAAGAACATGTAACATTCTGTTTTACTTCATGAAATGAAATGGAATCCAAAAAACATTTAAGAGTAACAAGTAAAAATTCTAAAAGGAGATAACTTTGAAATCTGTTTTAAAAAATAATTTAGCATTAAAAATGTGATCAGAATTATTAAATGAAAAATGTTTTTTATATAAAAAATTTAAACACAGAATTCATAAAATTTCAGTCTATGAGCATAATAATTATCATCACTAATTTCAAGTGTCATTGAAATATTAAAAAATTTAATCAATATTATAAAGAAAATATTAAAATTTTATTTAATCAATCTGTTGGGCTTGCCAAAGGCACAAACCCTAAAGACCGCAAGGAGATAATGATAATGATAATAATAAGATTAATAATAATAATATTAATTAAAAACTTTTATAAACTTTAAAATCTTACCAAAAGTAATAAATTAAAATCTCGCCGGTTTGATACAGTGATTTTTCAGACATTTGATCGGAATCGATTCTTTGGTTCATTAGACAATTGATAAAGATTTTGTTTTTGATTTGTGTAACGGTTGTGTTTGAATTTTAATAAAGTTTTACTGTGATTGTTTTGATTCAATCTGTGATGCAATTACATATAAGATTTTATTGTGGAGTTTTGATCCAATGGAGTTTAAATTTTGGTAACTGTACTAGTAAAACGAACGAATAATGACGAGTTAGTGATTTCGACAAAAATTTACATATTTCAGTTAAGGAAAATAAGAACAAATCAATAAACAATAAATCTTGACGTAATAAACTTTTTAATCCTAAAAATGACGAATTAAATGATGATTAAAATTATAAGTGATGAAATAAGTGATCAATAAAAAGGGAAATGAAATTTTTCGAGATGATTGTAATAGATATTTTGACAAAAAATCTTTAATAATGCATGTAAATCAGAATTCGCCTCTGATGTGAAATCGATTCAAAAAATCATTAAAACAAATATATGGAAAGAATTTGTAAAAAAGATTTACAAATATGAAATTTGTGATCTTAAATGGGAAACCATAAAAAGTCGATTATATCCCGATGAAGTAAAACAATCTCGCAAATTCTCACAAGCACAAATACGAATAGGAAGCTTATTAAATTTTTAATCTATGACAATAAAAGGGATTTTAATTAAAAAAATAATATTAAAAATAATTTAAAATTCGACTTGGTCTCAGAGCCTTCGGAGAAGTCTAATCAAATGTAACGGGAAAATATTTACAATTTTTAAGGAAAAATGAGATTTTTACGATTGATGTCGTTCTGTGTTGGTCATGTCTATCCATTTTAACAGCGCAGATATTGCGAGATGCGAATTTAAATTTCTTATTGGCGGATAAATAAATAAAAATGTTATTTTAATAAAATGTGACTCAACTTTGAATAATGTGCCAGTCTGTTTGGTTTAAACCGACTTCAAATTACGCTCATGGTGAGGTTGATCAACTTTGCCAAGGTCGTCTGGGGAATAATGGTGAAATGAAGGTTATTTTGAAAACAATGAAGAAAATAATCAAATGTATATTTCAGATATAGAAAAGTGATCAAAAACTAATCATCATGGTAGTCCAACATCAAAGTGAGGAGGTGGTGAAGCTCTCAATCAATTTTGAACGGGGACTGAAATTTTCAAGTCTTAACATGAAATTAAATCTAAGCAGGATCATTACCTCCGTAAACCTCCACCTCTCTAAGATGAAGGTTTTCCACCTTTGTAAACCTTGCTCTGACCTTAGTGGCCTTTTTGCCTCCACAGGAAAAATGGTACTCTTTTGCGGAATACTCTATTTTGGCACACTGAGTAACCGTTTTGCCAGATATTAGTTCTATCAACAATCCGACAATCCTATCTGAGCAGCAGTCGACCCGGTTGTATAAATAAATTGAGGTGATGTAGAACTCTCCCTGAAGATTCACTGTCCAAGATCCGTTCTCTTCTGCTGTGTGGCAGAAAGTGTTCATATCTCCATCATTGCAGAGAGCCGCAGGATACGGATGAAAGGGGTAGTTACTGGACTGTGACGACGGCTTCCGTAGTGAAATGAGATTTTGCTGCGCTGAATGTCAAACGGTCAGAAATATATAATGATAATAATAGTGATAATAAAAGTGATAATAAAAGTGATAATAATAATAGTCGTAATAATAATAATAATAATAACAACAATAATCATTATTTTTTAAAAAAATGTTTCAAGTTCCTACATCCGTAAACCTGCACGTCTCGAAAAATGAGATTTTCATATTTCGTATGTCGGATTTGGATCTTGGATGCAACTCTCGAAGAACAGTTGAATTCAAGGACCTTCTTACTCTTCACTATTATTTGGCAAGTCTGGACAACTTTGCCCATTTTCGATACGAGCTCTACGACGGGCGTCCCAGATCCCTCAATACAATACCCATCCTCGAGATATAATTCTACTGCAAAAATCAAATGGTCTGCCTCCATATCCAACGTCAACGATATGTTCGCTTTTGATGACTTGCACATGGTATTGGAGGTACCAAAGGTACAGTGCGAAGACTTGTATAACGTTGGTTTACCAGTGATCGCCTGAAAGGGAGGAGTAAATGTTTTTGGTACCACCACATTTAGCAAGACGTAAATAGTGACAAATAATAATAACATTTTCTATTTGACTGAGACCTCACATTCAACCTACCGTTTTTATAGCGGTGCAACGCTGTCTAAGTTTTAAGTTCTGTTTATATTTCGACCAGAATCGTCTTGGATCTTTGGACATTCTAACAAAGTTTTCAGTATTATTATTATTATCATTATTACCACTATTATTATTGTGGTAAACCTGTGAGGTAAACATTTCAAAACCAAACATAGGAATTCTGAAAGGACATGTAACCACTGGTGGTCATTACATTAAAATATCTCATAAAAATTAGTATTACTATTATCATTACAAAAATGAGTTAATTTTCGGACAAAAGCAAACGAAAGACTTTATTAATTTAATATAATAAATAATAATAATTAATAATTAATTACGAGGACAAATTATTTTTATAGTTTTCGATTCGAAGATAAAATATGGACAAGGAGAAAAAAGGAAAATAAAACCACAATTGCTTTAAAAAGTAAGAAAAAATGA
>JBBMKC010239964.1:0-10968 GCA_037834085.1 Bipalium vagum | reverse complement strand
CTGTGATGAAGAAGACCAATGTCTTGGAGCCATCTGTCAAATTCATCATCAGCTAATAATAATTTTTGGCATAAATTTTCCATTTTAAAATTTTTCAGTTCCTTAAAACATAATCATATTACTTACAATTGCCATTTTATTACTTTTAAAATAAATAAGATTTACAAAAATATGAATTACTACTATTTTAAAATGTTTATTTTTTACGTGAAGTGGGGTACGTAAAGTACAATAGTACCAATGTTAATCGTGTTTTGGTACTCATCTTCTATTGGTGATTCAAAAATTTCTCCAGGCACTACCTCTGGCCACAGGTTTTTCCAGCAAGCATTTAAAGTTGATTTTTTTTATTTTTTTAAACAGATTTAGAAGCCATATTGATATAATTACGAATATTAAATTTTTTCTAAGGTTTAGAAACTGTTAAATTCTCATCCTAATCGATATTAATTAATATTCTTTGAAGAATATTAATTTTTTCTTGAATTTTTTTTCATGTTTGGTGAATATAATATTCCTTAAATGTTGAAATTATTCATTGGTCCAAAGGCTACATTTTAGACGTAGAGTTCGGTTGTAAAAATAATATTTCCACATTTGGATATTTTAAATCGAGTGGATGTCCTGGTGCGATTTCCAGTATTAACAGAATTTTTGAATTCAAGATTTGTTTTCCTCTTATAGGTTTTTGCATCAGATATAAAAAATTTGTGAAACCAACTTTAAAAATAATGGATATGATCCAAGTCTTTGTATTTGCTATCAAATAAACACAAATTTGTTTTGTTGAAACCTTTCAGTGCTCGAGGGTTTAAAAACCGATTAATAAGCAAAGGCTTCATCATCAAATCTCCAGAAGAATTAGAACATAAGAGTATAGATCCGCTACCAGAATTTTTTGTGTGTTTTACATTTTTTGATATTTTGTATAATTTCAACAAATCTGACGTTAATCTTTGGACAGATTCGTTATCACCCAACGAAATTTCTCTGAATTTTGATATCATACAAAGAAAATCTTATTTTTAAATTTTCAAACCATCCTCTGCTAGCAAAGAAATCGCAAAATTTTGATCTTCTGATGATTGTTCAAATCTCTTTAAATTATCATAAATGTTCAGTGCTCTGTTTTGAATGTTTGTATCTATAGATATGTTTTTGGTATTGCAATCTTCTATCCAATTCATTAAAGCCTTTTCCATCTTTTCAATTATTACTGGGTGTGTGAGCAGTATTTTTCTTACTGTTGGTCGATCCCGCCGAACTTATGGATCTAATTTTATTTTCCATTTTGGAATTGTTCTAACTGTTGACAAAAATATATTCTTAAATAAATTGAAAAAGAAAACAGAAATTACATCATTTTTGTAAAATCCGTTATAAACATAAAACATATTGTACAAAACTATGCCATAATTTATAAACCGTGTTATATCAAAACAGTGTTGTAAAAACCGTGTTATACGGGGCCCAAGTGTATTAAATATATTAATGACAGATCAATCTATTCTGCTGAAACAATATCGAGATATATTGATATAATATCAAAATAACAAATTTTAAAATTGTTAAATTTTAACAAATATTAAATTTCCTATTTAGAAAACACAGTGGCCAATAGATATTTTATGATCTGGGGATTTTTTGAAATGGTTCTGATGATTCTAGTAAGTCTTGGACAAGTTGTATATTTAAAACATTTATTTGAAGTGAGAAGAATCGTATGAAATATTTTGATATAAAATAAATGTTGGAAAATTTGTCTCAATTTTAAAAGAAAATGAAAACATAAAATCAGTTTCTGAATTCAATATTTTGATAACTTTAATATGACTTCCCAACTTAATTTTAACATAAGCGAATTCAACGATGTGTTATAAATATAAAACAATTTCGAGGGATTCTAATTTGAATTCAAGTAATAAAGTTATTATTCTATCACTGGAAATGAAAAATATCTTAAAACTTGTAAGAGCACGACCCTGACAGTTTTAAGATACGAGGCACTTGGTGTTTTGTGGCAAAGTAACCTTTAGTCGCCGTCAATGATGGTTGCTGTAATGTTAATACAAGCTGATATACTATGCTGGTTCCTGTTTTAGAAGATATTTAACCTTTATTCTACAATAGATAGTCGTTATACACTTGTGTTGATTTTCAAAATTCATATTTATAAAAAAAACCACGGCTCTTTTGTTTAAGGCTGTTTGCATCATTAAATTGTTGAATCCTAAGTATTTTCGGGCCTTATTGTTAGGGGTGTGAACTTCTGAATATCATTTTTGAGGGATTTCAGTGTCTTATTTTAAAGCACAAGATGATTCCCTAACCTCAATCATTATGTAAACATCTTAGTTTTGATTTTAAATATACTAAGGATATTTATTTCAGTATGTAGACTTTAAATTTCTTGATTAATATCTTACAGCACTCATCATTTTCTTTTGATTTACTTTTTTTTATTGAAATTGAATCTGATTAAGAACTTGGAGAATTTTTAAATCTTTGTCAACATTATTTGCCCGCTGTGTATTAGAATGAATATTACATTTTACTTTGCCTTAATCATGCTTTATAATAAATATACAACATTATGTACAAGTTATTTGTCTAATGTATAACGTATAATTATCTAATGTATATTATTATAATTGATTTAGTTATGAAATTCGATTTATCAGTCAAATGGTGATGTATATATATGTTTCAAGCAGGTAAATCTCGCAAATGGATTTCCTAATTTTTGAATGTACCAAGGAGAACAATTGGGTATTGAACTCATCAATTTCAGATTAGAGGAACCATAAATCAGAAATTGGGTGCAGGCAGACCAAGAAAAACGTCATCCAGAACCAATAGATTACTAGTAAGACTAGCAAGAAAACATTGTTTTGCTTCTGCCAGATGCCCATTAAAATTTTGGGGTGAACAAGTAACGTACAGAACTATGTATCGGCGTGTACTTGATGTCCGGATAAAAAGACACAGAGCTGCTAAGAAACCCTTATTGTTGAAGCTCGAAAACAGTGGTCTTTGAGTAAAAGTCTCTGGCATCTAGCAGAAGTCAATGGAATTTTATTGTGTGGTCTGATGAATCCCGTTTTCAGCTGTTCAATAATGGTCGAACTACAGTGTGGAGAGAAAAACGTCTGGTTTTGCACGCCTTTCAATGTGGAAAAGGTTCGATCCATGTTTGGGTGCATTTTGGAAAGGAAGTCGAAGTGAATTACAAATCTTACATGGAAATGTGAATAGTCAGTCATATTGTAGAACCATTTTAAAATTTTTAGAATCTGACATTAATCTACCAAAACAATGGATTTTCCAACATGACAATGCTCCACATATCAATCTTGTAGTATCAAAAGATTTTTAGAAAATCATGGAATTAGAGTTTTACCATGGGTTGCCAGATCGCCAGACCTTAACCCTATTGAAAATGTCTGGGATTATATAGGTAAAAAAATTAACTTCCGGGACACTACCTATTAACTTGGAACAATTAAGGAAATTTATTATTGAAGAGTGGCTTAAAATTCTACAGGCTTATCTGGATATTTTAGTGGATTATATTCCTAAAAGGGTTAATGCAGTGAATGAAGCTAGAGGCGGGCACACCAATTATTAACTGTTATTTTATTTTTGTATTTTGTACGTTTGAATAAATAAAGTATTTGGAGTTAAATGTTGTATATTTATTATAAAGCATGATTAATGCAAATTAAAACGTAATATTCATTCTAATACACAGTGGGCAAATAATTTTGTCAGAGTGTATGTTTCATTATACTTGTAATAAAGTTTGTATTTAAAATTGAATATAAACCAATCTTATACACTGAAATGTAAAATTTTGCCGAGTTGTTAAAAATTCAATGTCTTCATAACTTTCATAATTGATCAAATCGATTAACAATTTTCTTTATTAATGGTATATGTGTATGTAAAACATGGATTCCCCTTTGAGACTAGCGTTGAGGTGGTTCACCTCTCTTTCTCTATGACCACTTGTGGTTGTGGTTACTGTACATATTCAACCTTTCATTCCTCGTTACTGTTTTTTTTCAAAAATGTATCCTTGGCTTCACGCTTGAGTAACAAATCGCAAATGTTAATGCACCAAATAATATATTTTTCTGTAAGCAGATGTAGTACGCATACATCAAGCTCTGCAACATAACCAAGATTTTTTAAATGGGTATGAACTTAGGAATTAGATAGATTTAATATCTTTCCAATTGTCCGAGTTTTCAAATTTTGATCTCCTTTAACAGTTGTTCTCAGCTTGTCCACATCAGTCTTGACTGATATTCCAGAACGCGGCTAATCTTGAACTCGAAATTTACCGAATGAAATATGGAATACCACGTTTGACATTAACTTTGGGTTACTACATGTTCTCCATATAACATAATTTTCTTCTGGCATTTACAGCATTACTTCCTTTGCGGAAATAAAACAATCAAATACGCTGAAAAAGTAACTTTTCAACTTTCATTTTAAAGTTCCCATCTAAAAATGTATTTCATGTTTAAACAATTTTACCTATTAATCATACTTGACATATGGATTATTGCAATCGATATTGACATTTTTATTAATAACTTGTTTTGATATTTTAAATGATGTCTAATACTTCAACTAAATTAACTTAGTAACATTCGGAACAACCTAATAATAAAATTAGAAAAATTAATATAAAATGATAAATATATAAAATTGAATAAAATTATCTCAAAAAAACTATTTGTTGATGCTATTACTTACAGTTTACCAGCATTGGCAAAAAGTGTTCCTATGAATATTTCTTTATATTCCCAATAAAAGAAGAGAAAAAGTAAAGAATAATGAATAAAATCATAAAATAAAATTAGTTTTAAAAGTTATTATTAGAAATTAAAAAAATATCAAATAGTGAGACTAACATAAAAAATACAGGACAAATTCGCGTCCAGGACATTCGAATTATATCCATCAAAGGCCAATGATCAGTACAAAATCACGTTTCAATCTTTGATTTATTTGTTAAATTAATATTTATATAAATATTGAAAAGGAATTAGATTACAAAATCAGAAAAATGACATTTAATTACAAAATTTTTAATTAATTTTTAGTATTTTAAAAATTTTTCTGCTAACTCAATAATCTTAGCCCCCTAGGAACTGAAATTATAAAATCAAATTAATTAATTAATGTTTTCAATCTTCAGTAACTTAAGTACCACAAGACTACTTCATTTTCTCATTTTTTCCATTCAATTTTTATAATAAAGCTGAATAGGCTAGGTTTAGATGAACAGATTACAAATGTATTTATAAAGTTAAATTTTTTAAAAAATATATGAGAAACAAGATCTGAAGAGCCTTCATTTTATTATTTAACATTTTGGAAGGTTAGATTAAGGAATTGATCTCTTAATTAGATTCCGGTGATAAACACCAGAAGTTTCAATAGAATATCAGACTAATGACACAAATCAATTATTATATTTTTTTAAAGATAATAAAACACCGTAGTTTGGTTTTTGAATTATTCGTTTCTTAAATAATAATACATGATTTACCTAATTTTGAATTTATGTATCTTATACAAGAACATTAAGTAAAATAAATTAACAATTTAAGTCTGATGTATTATAATTCATAATAATATTATAAGCTTCTAAAGTTTTGTTTAGCATCATACTGAAAACTCAGTGATAACAATAAAAAAAATGTTTCACTGCTATAATTATGATCAAAGGGAATCTTATATTTTTCTAATTCTCCTTAATTGTTAGAATTTTATTAAAAAATACTCTTAAAATGTTAACCTGATTGAAAAGTATTTATGAACTTCACTTTTTAAGCTTAAACAGGTTTTAATAATTAAAATTTGCTTTTTTCCGAATAAGTAATAAGAATAGTTAGAGTAAACTTTGAATTAAACTAGTTTTCATAAAAATTCCAAAAGCAATACATTTCATTAGGAAAAAATATTAGTGCACAAATTCAGTTTACAAATTTAAAAATTTTTATTACAAATTCAGCTTTCTGATTATAAAAAACGAAAATATTTAATTGATCAAATTTTTTAATTATTCATTATGCTGTATTAAAATAATTTTTTAAAAAAATGACACAGTAAAGCCCGGATTATATGAAGTAATCTAATAGAGAGTATTTTTGTCCTAAAAATGTAATTTTGCAATATTTGAAAAGAACCATAACTATCTCATTCTACAGTTCAGTATGTAAAAAAAAGTTCCAACCTGCAAATACTACAAATAAGAAAAGATCAAGAAGATCAAAATCACTAACAAACCGAAAAAAGAGATATTGTTGAAAAAGCAATGAAAATTCCAAAACAAAGTTTTTGCAAACTCGTATTGTTTTATTGCGGTTTCTATTTTAAGTAAGTCCTTATACTATAGACCTTACTATATTTAGTAACCCTACTTCCACAACATTTATTTATGGTAAGTTATTTAATTTCTATAATAATACTTAATCATGTGGGTTAATATTTTAAATAATATCTAACTCCACTTTTAATTTATTTTTAAAATGATTATTATTTATAATTTTATTAATTATTTAAATATTCTTTTTACAATATAAAATACAAAATCACATCCTTTATTCAGAGATATAAAAATAAAGATAGAAGGCCTTACGAAGCCTTTTCTATAAAATGTAAAATATAAAAACTGTAAATTTAAATTCAAATATCAAGTATCAAATCAAATGTAGATCACTAGTTTCGGAGAGCTGTCGTCACTCTCCATCGGCTCCTCAGGTTCATCAGTGATCTCTGGAATCTTCTTGGGATTTTGAGTTTGATCAGACTGGTTTTTTACCAGTTTTAATGTGAATTCCAACAAATTTAACAAATGTTTGGAAAAAATATACATTGAAAAAAGGTGCTTGTTCCAACAGGACCATGATATGAAGCATACTACTAAAATAACCAATGGATTGTTGTTTATAAAGCTAGAAAAACATTGGTTACTCTGCTAAAATCATCAAATATTAACCAAATAGAAACTTTATTGTCGCATTGAAGAGAAAAATTTTAGAGAAAATACAGATTTTCATCCTGAAATGATCTAATTTAAGGCTTGGTGAAATTATGGTCTGAAACAAAAATTGAAACTATAAAACCGTGATTGCCAGATAATTTTAATTCATACTTAAAAATTGACGGCACACTGGGTATTATATAAGTTCTGTGTCAAAAATCCACTTTATTTTCAAAATTTAAGTATACGAATATTTTTTTCAAAATGAAATTTATAGTTTTACAAATTTTTATGATATTTAAGATAATAAGATAAGTAAATATAAAGATATAAGATAAATAAAATGTTTGTTTCGTACTTAATTTTCGTCGCTTTTTTATCTAATTCTGTGAAAACCTAAGACTTTGATAATAATAACTTATTTCAGCTTAAAAAGTGAAGTGAACTATAAATTACGACATAAATTAAAGTCCTAATCATTTAATTATTAAAACGGTTAATATTTCGTAAATTTAATTGTATAATATATTGATTATCTTTTAGAATATTTTGCCATGGAAATATATAATTATATTTGATAATTTATATATTAAAACTTTAAAGTTTCCCAATTCTTGATGGCATTTATTGATTGTAAATCTCTACCATTAAATCTTGAATTTCAAGATGTCTTAATTAATTTTACTTTAGAAGCAATGAAAAGAAAGCCTATAAATCTTTATGAATTCGCTGCCACATACTTTCAGAAATTAATGTATCACTCAAAACTAGAAGTGAATAAAAGCTTTTCTGGTGAAGCAGATATACCAATATGGAAGTCAAGGTTGTCATCAACAGATACTTTAGACGATGAAGAGTATATCTCTAAAACCAGCATGCGTCGAGTAGGAATAGCATCAGAAAGTTGGAACCCAACGGATTTCGAAACTTTTTATAATGCAAATATTCCAACAAAGGAAGATAAATCAGATGAAGATAGGGGCCTATTGAAACGTCTTATTTTGAGAATATCTATTTTCAAATCATTAGGAGATGATGAGATAGATGAAGTAATTTCGGCTATGAGTAAACTACATGTCAGAGAAGGGGAAGTAATTATACACCAAGGAGATCCTGGAGATCATTTCTATGTTATTCAATCTGGTCTTTTTGATGTTTTCATTAGAAATAAATATGAAGGTTTGGAACTTGTTACAACTTACAATAATCAAGGTTCTTTTGGAGAGCTTTCTCTTCTCTATAACTCTCCTAGGTCAGCAACAGTGATTGCTAAAACTCGTGGAGTACTTTGGTATATGAATAGAAAGACATTTAAAAGTATAGTGATTATGAAGGCACATATGAAAAGATTAAAATGTGTTAATTTTATATCTTCTGTACCCATTCTCGATTCATTAGATACTGATGAAAAATTAAGCATCGCTGATTCAATTCACATGAGAACTTTCGAGAAGGGTGTTATTATAATTAAGCAAGGTGAAATTGGTAAGCATATGTATTTCATAGAAAGTGGAAAAGTATTTGTATTCCATGACACCGATGGAATAAGAAAGCAGTTGGATACCTTAAGTAAAGGACAATATTTTGGAGAATTATCTTTAATGACAAATCGACCTCGAGCGGCAACAATTATAGCTGCAGAGAAAACTGTAGTTGGCATGCTAGAAAGATCATGCTTCGAACGATTATTAGGACCATGTTTAGATATACTACAAAGAAATGCGATGAATTATGAAAAGGTTATGAGAGATTCTTTAATTGATATATACCTAAAATAAAAGAATTTATTTTCATAAAATAATTTTCTTAATCAACTTAAGATTACTCAGTTTTTATTATTCAAATTCTGATTTTGTTTAACACATTAATGTAATTTATATATTGAAAACCTTCATTTTCATAGTTATCGTTTTTATTATTTCAATAGAATAGAACAAAAATATAAATAATGAAAATGTAAAAATATATTTGTTATTAGATACAGATGACTGACTTTCTATAGGTATTATGAAAAATTATTTCTCCATTATTTCATTCCAAAGATTTTCTAAAAAAATCGTAATACTTGGTCAATTCTCACTAATTTTATATTAATTTTTAATTATACTTTATTTATTCAAAAAAATATATTTCATAAGTCATAAAATGAATAAATAATAAAATTTGGAAACATTAAACTGTGAAAGATAAGCCCAGGATTTTTTCCATTATCATCAGTAATCTGACTGTACACAATAATAATTTGATTGTGTATATTTTCAATATCTGCTGGTGGGGTTTTGTGAATTTCGGACTTTAAAAAAAGGAGTTAAGGTTAAATCCAGTGATTGCCTAGGTGGTTCGCGAAACTCGATTAATATGAAGATTTATTATTTAATCAATAACATAACTTCTCATAGCGAGATACACGATTTTGCACATAAATATTATTGTTTTTATGTCAATAGATTTTAAATTCGGATAATCTTTTTCTTTAACACGTGTAAGATTGAATAACATTAGGAGGTCTTTCAGAGAAACGTTTTCAATAAAATTAGATTGCTCAACTGCGTAACATTCAATGCATTTCAGATTTGTTATAAAAAAAACAATTATGGTGATTTAAGCCAGGGGTGTCAAACTTTTTGATTTAATGAGCCATAAAAATGGGTCGCTTGCTGAAGTGTGAATTCCTTAAAAACGTCCATTATTTTCATACCATCCCCTTAAATTTAATAGAAAAATTACAATATAAAACAAATTCATGTGAATACAGTTTATTTATATTATTAAAATTAGAAGTTATACATAAAAAACATTTAATTTAATTAACCAATATTTATTCAATCAGACTTTTGACTTTGTCTTACAGCAATAATGTTTTCAATATTTATATCGAAAGATGTATTCTTAATTCAAAGAATGTTTGCTAAATGTATGACAGTCAACCTATTTCTTTTTGCAGTTTTAATGTTTTTCATGCTTGAAAAAAATGCTCACAAGAGTATGTACTTCCCCACATGCATAATAATTTTCTAGATAAATTTAGAATTTGATTAAATTCATTTTTGAGAGAATGCAATTTCTTATAAAATAAAGGAAGTGGGTCCTCCCCATGGAAAGTTTTTAAATCTTCCTGACTTTGAAGCTCAACCAGTTCAAATGGTTTTCCTTTCTTAGCTAATTTCTCGGCTATAAGGTAACTTATTTTTACACATATTCCAGTTTTAACAATATGCTTTTGAAGAATAGCTTGTTGTGACCTAATTGCCTTTATCAATTCTTTAATTTTCGCTTTTCTTTCTTTATCGAATATCTGATATTATGACTCATTTTTCGAAACATAATGGCGTTTGATATTGTATTCCTTGCATATGCCAATCTTATCATTATATATTGTCAAGTATCTCAGATAAAAAATATTTTTTCGTCCATTGGATATTAAATTTCCTCTTTTCTTCTGCTATCTTCCACTTTTTAATAATAAAAATAATTTTTAGGCCACCATTCAAGAAAACATGTATTTTGTGAGAAATAAGCCAATATTCAGTTTGACGTTGTTAATCTTTTATTCATTTGAAGATATATTTTCTAAAGCAGAAACATGTATTAAAAATTATCAAACAGTGAAGACTGCCATCAACAACAAAGACAAGAAATCCTCCAAGCCCATCCAAAAACCCATCAACAGGAAAGGTCAGACAATCAAGACATTGATCTCTTTAATTTTAATTACATTTTAGACATCTACAAAAAAATCTAGTATATAAATCTAAACGTTTGTATTTTGTATATTTTAAATTATATTTTGTGTTGGTAAATTTTTCCTTAAATTGTAAGGTTTCCCTTGATGGATAATGATAATAATAATAAAAAAAAATAAAATATTTTAATTTATAAAAAAATATAGTTACTAAAAATAAAAAATACATGGCATAAATTTCCAAAAACAAAAAATTGTATATAGGAATTAAAAATAATATTAT
>JBBMKC010239953.1:0-10969 GCA_037834085.1 Bipalium vagum | reverse complement strand
TGTATTTTGGTGTGGTATAAATACAAGTGTTGCTTTACTGATTGTTTTGATTTGCACCACCTAAGATCTTGGAGTCAAGTTAAATTTGATACCCTAAATATTGAACAATATTTAAAAATTTTCAGAAGACCAAAAAAATATAATTATTACATTAAAAATATATTCCATGGCAATTAACACATTTCTGTCACAACGAAATAAGTTTATTTGTTTTCAATGACGTAGAAGTCCAGTCTTTGTGAATTGATAACCTCGCTGTCGTAGAAGATTTTTTCTTGAAGTGGGAAAGATGATTTTAAAAATGGTAGTCTGAAACGTGTGACTTGGTGTTGTCATGATCTATTTGATGTTTTATTTTGATTAATACGGGGCACTAAGATTGCCATTTCTGATGTGGCAGTTTCTCCTTAATTTAAAAAATGTTGTGAATCATCAATTTGACATCATGTTTTTCTTTTGATGTAATCTCAGTTTTGCCAATGATGTTGAGTTTCCTCAATGATTACTCATTGTGATGACCACAACCGGTTATGGTAAGTAATCCATTTTAAGTTGTGATGAAAAAATGGTTCGTTTTTGTTACGCAACAAAAGCGTGGAACATATTTCATAGCGAGGATTTTTCTGAAAATGGTTCAATTCATAAGAAACACATTTATCAAGCTTGGAAGTTTATGGAGGTGGTGTAGAATTGTTGAAATCTAAGTTTTGGTCGAATTTCTTCGTTTCTATCATATAAAATAAAATAATTTTTTCCCCTTAAATTTGTGGAGACTCCCACCTTCAGTAAAACCAAACCCTTCAAAAACTTCAATCCAACTAAAGCAACCAAAGCCTTCGAAATAATAACATTATAAGTTATTATTAAATTATAAGTCTCCAAAAAATTGACCTAAAGATTATAAAAATTAACCTAATATTTTGACCCATAAAATGACGGAAAATAACCTATAAAAACTATTGAAATTGACTTTATTGACTTTTAAATACAAGCCATATTACACAATAAGTTGTGAAAATAACGTAACATGTAATCGTAAGTAATTTTTATTAACTATCAACATCAATACAATTGGTTGATGCATTGTATGCAATCACAAAATAATTTTTAACATTTTCAGGTTTAAAATTTCTTTTATTATACAGTATATTTTTCAACATGGAAAAGCTTCTTTCAACATCTGATGTACTGCACTGGCATGCTTCAATAAAACATAATCCTGTGAAGATATATCTGGTCTTGAGTTAATAATTTCCCTAAAATCATTTTTCTGAATTCTTGCATTCAGGTATTTTTCAATTTCACATGGATCCTTATAAAAGTTAATCTTATTAATATAATCCCATGTTTCAGTAATCGAGTAATGTCTGTCTTCAAACTTTTGAATTAATAAAGATATTGAACTGTAGCATTCCTGAATTTCAATTAATAAAGACATTAATTTCTTGTATTTTAGTACCATTGCTGCTTGCATTACCAAAACACAATTCCCAGATCAATTTTCTACTATTTTTTAACCTCAGGAAAATGTTTAAAATAATATAAAGCTGCATTTATCCAGCTTCCCCGTCGTGTCACAATGATATCTGGTGGATATCAAATATTTATGAAATCGTTCAATCTTACCTTGTTTTTAACAGTGGCCAATCTCAGTAGTGATATTAAATTGTAACCATTTTCATAATAAGCTCAAACTTTCATGACACAATTATGCATGAGGTGAGCAATACAAGTGACATGGAAAAGATTCGGGTACAATACGTGCAATGTTTTACTGCCGAAATCATATATCTTGCTGCATCACTGAGCAAGAGTGAGAAATTATCTCTTTCAATTCTCATATATTTCATTGTATCATCAATAATATGAATTACACTTTGGCTATTCGGTGGAGCTGTCAATGGAATATACTAGGCATATTCAATAATCCAAGAAGAACATTTACATATCTATTGCCGGATACATCGGTTTCATCAAAAATCATAAATATCTTCTTACAATAATGACTTTATTTTTGTCATTTCTTCCTGATACATTCCTGGAAGCAATGATCGACAGTGCTGTTCACTGGGTAAAGGTTTTCCAATACCTTGAAAAAGATTTTTAAATTTCTACAATGGTATGTCTGCAGAGATAAATGCAGTAATCACATCATTTTTATGGTTATCTTTCGGATGTTCTATGAACATCTGAGTTTTATTATCTACTATATTCTTCATTCCAGTTTTGTGTTTAATAGATTTTCTGTGACTCTATATAATATATAATTGATTATCCGGAGTTTGAACAAATTAAGAACCCATTTTTTTCACAATTTCTCTGGTCTTTATGTTGTCACTTTTGGAAAATTTCAGCATGTTCCTACTTATAGGATGATTAAAAAATACAAATAAACAATAAATAAATATACTTTCTATTATTAAATTTCTATAAATGATAATATTGCCAATTTAAATTATTAAAACAATTTTGATCTCATTTCTCAATTTATTTGACTTCTTAAGTTTGAACTTTTAAAGTAACATTTTGACTTTTAATTAACTATTATAATTTTTTTTACTTTATTTTTTAATTTTTTAATTTTTTGACTTTATAAATTATTAACTTTATAGTTCTCTTTTGACTTTTAACTGATCGTCAATTTTTTGGACTTTTGACTTTTATAACATTGATTTTAAACATTTTAAACAGTGATCATTTATTGTTTCATTTGGTGTACAAAAACAAAATATAATTTTGTGTAATTTTATTTATTTATTCAAAGTAAAAATTAAAACTCGGATTTAGGATTTAATAATCTACTTTTCTTCATTATCTTGAAATAATTAAAAGATAAAATATAAATATGAAATTAAATAAAATAATAAATATAATATGGAAATTATTATTATAATTATATTTAATTAAAAAATAATCATTTTGATGATTAATTTGAAAAATATTGGGAAAAAACTGCTTAGTAACATAAAGTTACAAATAATTTTTTCAGCAAAAAATTTAATAAATATTTATTATTTATTAAATTTATAATAAAAATTTTTAAGGTAAATTCTAAGTAGTAACATTAACTTACTAAATTTAAAATTACAAAAAATAAAATAATATAAATACTGAAGTGCTTCAGTACCATGATACAAAATTTAATACGAAGAAGTACTGCAAGAAGAGTGGTACCGATAATCAAAGTGTGAATTGAACTCAATTGAACCGACAAGCAAAACTAGAATCAAACTTAGTGGAATTGACAAAACTAGAAGGAAGCATCAGACATAGAACCGAAAAAGAAACGAACAAGCAATAGGCAATCAAACGATCAGAGTCTCGGTAATCAAAAAGAAGAAGAAGAAAAAAAGCTTCAAATAAATAGTAAAATTATTTTATTGTGATCAGTTTATTAGATTTGACCACAAATCTAAATAAACTATTATAATTAAATAAAATCACAATATAATAACTTATGGCTTCACACTGCTCACCAGTGAATTGATTCATAAATAATTTTATATAATAAAATAATTACTAACTATAATTCGATTACGAATAATAAGTTATTAATAATTAGTTAAATAAATAAGTGCTAATACTCGGTGAAAGTACCGCGGATATTAGAATCAAATAATTTCTTTATTTTTCTTTTATTTGCCAGTATTTTCTTTTTTGTGTTCTTCATATGAAGTAGGACGGAAAACCGAATTTTTATCTGAGAGCCCTTGAAAGTAAGATACCGAAGGGTGTTTTGTCCTAAGTCATCAGGCTTATCTGGGTTCTAACTTAAATCTAATTTGTAAAACTCCTAATTTGTAGATTTATTACAAATATATTTTATTAAACATATTAGTTAACTTAGTTGATACCTTAATTAAAGGGTTTAATTATTATTAAGTATTTTACAATCGATTTATTGTTGATTCAATTTTACATTGCTACTTTTAAAATTTAAAATTTACAATCTATTTTTTCGATTTCACTTGAAAATTTAACTCCGTTCATACGCGCACTAAAACCTTCTGAGTAATAAACAGTTTATGTTAGGTTGTTCGAAAGTCCAATATCGATCTTTTAAACCCAGTTCATTTACATTAACCTTTCAGCTAAACTTAACAAATTCATAATCTTTTTCTTGAAATTTTATTAACTTTTCTCTTTTTAAACTGAGAGTCACAAAAAAGAGAAAATAATCTTCAATTAAAAGTCAATTATCAAGTTCCAAATCTTGTTGTCAATTATAGAAAAGTTAATTATTAAGCTTTGGGTTGATAAAGATACTGAATTTTACAATAAAACATTTGAGGATTTTTGTGATGATAGTGAAATAGAAATTTATTCAACAGAGAATGAAGGTAAAGCTGTGGTCATAGAAAGATTTAGTAAAATATTAAAAAAGATGATCAAAAAATTTACTAAACAAGGTAACAGAAAATTTATAAACTTATTACCAAATTTAATAAATATTTATAATAATAAAATTCATATAATGATTGATATTACTCTGAAGAAGCATCTAGAAATCCTCAAAATTTGAAGATTGAGAAAGAAAAAATCATAAGCTAATATATAATGTTACTATTAATTGAGTCAGAAAGTAACCTCGTTTTTCTAATTGTTAAAATTAGTTGTTAAATATTAACAATTTTATTATTGTTTTAATAATATTGATATAGAAATATTGGAAGAGCAATATTTGAAGTATAAAAAATCATATTTATTTTTTAGATTATAATTTTTATAATTCAGTGGCTACATTTGTCCCGATTAAGCAAAATGTTCGAAATTGGGTCCGAATATCTCCGTGGATCTACGGCTACATTAGCTGCCGCTAATATCAATGACATGAATAAAGAAGCCAATAATATTCGCCAAGCACAGGAATTGTTTGCCAGATTCAGGTCTGGTGACTTCAACCTCATTGACCATGAGAAAAGTGGACGTCCACCAACGACTGACGACGCATTATTGGAAGAACTCATAAGTAGCGATTCACGATTAACGACTGAACAGATGTCAAAAACCCTCGGTTGTTGTCCTACTACAGTTAAGACCTACATATTTACATATGATTGGAAAGTCATATAAGGCAGGTCTCTGGGTACCCTATGAATTGACCGAAAAAAATAAAGCTGTTAGACTATCTGTTTGTCAATAACTGATTCTGAAGAACAACAGTGATCCGTTTCTTCAAAGTATTATCACGGAGGACGAAAAATGGATTCAGTACTACAATCCAAAAAGAAAATGCAATGTTTATTTCTAGGTGAAACCCCGATTCCAACTCGATTCATCCTAAAAAAGCTATGCTTTGCATTTGGTGGGGTTGTCGTGGGGTAATCTATTGGGAATTGCTCGAATCAAATCAGACAATTGATGGCAACAAATACTGTGATCAATTTGACAAGTTAAATGTGAACGATTAAAATTTTTCCAGCTTTAGTCAACAGAAAAGGTGTCATTTTTCAACAGGACAATGCCAGGCCACACAAATCGAAGATCACATCTAAAAAAATTAAAGACTTAGGATGGGAAGTTATGGCTCACCCACCATATAGCTTCAGATCTTTGTAGCACTTCTTGTCTGGAAAAAGATTTCAAAATAAAGATCAGATCAAAAAGGAGATTCAATCATTTATTTACTCTAAATCTTCCTCGTTCTTTGAAAAATGGATGAAATGCTTGGTTGACAAGTTGCAGGCTATAGTAAAAAATAGTGGCTATTATGTGATTGATTTATGATAAATTTAAATGTAAAAATTTTGTGATAAAAAGAGGTTATTTTCTGACTTACCTAATATTATACTTAGACGTAGTAGCGTGTGCTCGTGTACCCGTAACTCCTCACTTTTATAAAAAGTTGTGTCCGTCCCTCTCAACCATATCTGAATCAAAATCCCCACAATAATACTGCATCCGCACCCTAAGAACTGAATCAAAACGTCCACAATAAAACTTCATTGTTAAAAAAACACAATCCATAATATACTGATCACCACTATAAGCCTCTAATAAGTCCACAATGTCACAAAAAAACACAAACAAATAATGATAAAAATAAACACAACTACTGCTATAATGAAAGAAATGATCACGAAAGAGAGTTTTCAGAAAATAACAGAAATAAATAAATAAAACGATATCAATATTTTAGTTTTGAATACATGAAGAATATTCGAATTTTACATGTAGTTTAATTAAAAAGAAACTAAAATACTTGTTAAAATTTTGTTGAAGAAATGTTAAACCAAAGATAAAGATTTATGAGAAAAGTTATATTTGATCCGAAAATTTAACAATAGTCGGTTTTATAATTATTCGAAATTTTAAATATTCGAACATTAATATCTCGTAAACAAAGATAGATTCATTTTCCTTCTACCTATATACTCCAATTTTTATATATCCATTAATTAATTAATTTTCTTAGAAAATGAATGAAAAATGGCATTGTGAGTTTTGTAAGAAATCTATCTATAAAAAAAGTCATCATAAAAATTCGATAAAACATGAAAAAATAAACAACGTTTAAAAAAGTAAAGCAAAAGAGTTATAAAAAATTTTTAAATACTCAAGAAATTCATGAAAAATATCAATGTTTTTAAAATATCCATAATCTATCTATTTAAAATGAAATATAACAATTTTGAAATTCGATATCAGTGATATTGCAATATCAAACTATATTTTTAAATTCTGCTTAAATAAATATATCAATGTGTTTATTTAAATTTATAATTATAGCAAAATGAATACAGAAAAATTGCAAATCGAGGTTTGATCAGTGATTATTGGAAAAGGGAGATTTACTATAGCTACCACAACAAATACTATTTGTAATATTGAAGAAGGTGAGGTTGTTTATATGACAGTTTTAGATTTGACAAAATGTTTCAAAATGGAGATACTAGTCTCGAATTTAAGTACTCCAAGAAAAACCTTTGGTGATAAATGAAAGGGTAAAATATAATCAACCCGAATAACTGCATACACGATTTATCTACGATGATTGATTCTAAAGAAACCATTAATCGATATGAGAAAACTTGAATACAACTATTAATTACCTAAATTAAATACGCATGCATTATAGGAAAGTCAGGCTCAAAGGCGCATGAAAATCTATAGACATTTTTTTGAAATCGTACAGATGACCGATTTTGGCGTCGCATTGATACTACAGATGAAAATTGATCTATTTTGTTAATCAAGTAAATATTCGATGTTAAATGACCAACTTCCTGCAAAAAGTGTGCAAATGAATCGATTTGGTAAAAGGTTATTATAAGTGTTTTGGAATTCTGAAGGTGTAATTCATTTTAAATTTCTGGCAAAATATGATAATTAAAAAAGCGGTACTTACTTACATACTGTACATTAAGTATTATATTATAATATCTTCATATAATAATTGATATAAAATAATAAATTATATTTTGCTATTTTTTCATATATAGTCTGTGAATTTTGAATTCAGGGAAACTTTTAATACAACCTAATATTAGTAAAATTAAGTCATTATTAATGACTCATTATAAATAAATAATTATGAATAAATTAATTATGAATAATTAATTATAAAAATTGTATAAACATCATTTATTTAAGGTGTCACAAAAATTAAAACTAAAGAAAAAGGCTAATATATTATCAAATTTTATTTTCTGAAAGGAAAAGTACCAGTCATGCGATCAAGAAAATAATTTTCATGAAACATGATGTAAAATATATGTCAACAGGCTTATAAGATCACCATATTGCTGGTGCTGAAATGATACATAAAATGAACAATATTCAAAATCCAATCATAAGAGAAAAACTTGAAAGAGCTTTAGTAAGATTAATCATGAAATATAAAATTGCTTTAGGACTTGGTTTTCCAAGAGAATAAAACATTAGCAAATGACATGAAAATTCTAAAATTCTTCCTCCTGTAAAAAGTAAAATTCTTGCAAATGAACTTCAGAAAAAATTTTAAAAAACTAAAAATCATCTTAAAATTAAGGTTTTTAATAAAGATGATATTTGGAATGCCATTTGTGAGATATCGAAATATAATTGTGAATTGAAATATAAATCAATTTGTTAGAATAATATCTAATTAATTGGTTAATCATTTTAATTTTCATAATTTTAATAATTTCAAAATTTTTAGATCTAGATATGTCAACATTTACACTAAGCTAAGAACACTTGCAGAAGTTCTCATTCATTACTTCATGATGAACAAAACTGCCTTGGAAAGCTTGTAGTATCTCAGCAGATCTATTTTGAAATTCCAAACGAACAAAAACATGGGTTAACCCAGGTCAACCATCAAAACAAACTGCAAGACTAGACCACTTCGGAGAGAAAACAATGGTCTTGGGATCAGCAAGGCCTTGTGTACCATGAGCTTCTCAAACCAGGTGAAAGTGTTAATTCGGAGAGATACCAAAACCAAATAACCCACCTGGATAAGTCTTTAATTTTTCTACGCAACGCCTCACACTTCTAAAGCAGTTAAGACCAGGTTAAAATATATGAAATGGGAAGTACTCACCCACCAATGGTATTTACCGGATCTTTCTCCTTCCTATTTTCACCTGTTCCGTTCAATGACACATGGAATTGGGTACAAAATTTAGTTTCTGGATAGTTCGCCTCGAAACCAGATAAGTTCTTTTTGGATGGCATCCATAAATTGACTGAAAGGTGGAAGAAATGTGTGGATAACAATGGCTATTATTTTGAATATATTATTTTTTATTTTTGTTTCGAAATTACCATGTTTTGGTTTTGTTATAAAAATCTGCATTACTTATTTGTACCCTTGATAACTTTTTTAGCCAGTATATAAATATTGTTAAATTTTAACATTGGATTTTCTTTGTATTGTATTTCTTATTTATATTATATTTTATTTTCTGGAATATTTCTATGATTTTTAATATGGCTTAGATGATAAAATTTACAATTATTTAATTTTGAATAAGAATCTAATTTGTTTTATTTGAAAACATTTGACATTTTTTGTTTTTATTCGAAAATTAAATTTATTATTTAAAGCTTCCCTTTTATCGATATCAAAGTTTTCATTCACCATTTTTTAAATTAAAACAAATAATTTGTCATTATACTCAATGTATGATTAACCAAGATGACTTTTAATAATTTCATCTGTTATTTATAAATATAATATTGGTGTAAACTTAGTACAAAAAAAAATAAAATTATATATCTAATCTTCCCCAGGGAAAATAAAATATTCGATTTCTAAATAATTATAAAAATTTTGTAAGTAATTTATTGTTATATTTCCTAATTCAGGATATAAATTTTTTAATGTAAGATTTTGTTTAACTCACAATACTTTTCATTTATTCCACTCTTTTTAAAAAATATTATTTATATAGCGTGAAATAGCGTATTTAAGTGCACAGCATGAAAAGGTAAATTCCAATAAAATGATGAGAATTTTAGATATTAATGTTTCTCCAAGGACGGTACAACGTCACTTGGCTAAAATGGATTACAAATAAAAGAATTTCACCAACAAAATAGTTCTTTCAAAGAAGCAGAAACAGCTTAGGCTAGATGTGATTACTAGTTGGATTTTAAATAATCACCCATGGGAAAGTACTGTATTTACAGACGAAAAACGATTTACTTTAGACGGACCAGACAACTGGATGACATATATTCCAAAAACTCGAAATATATCCGTCAGAAAAGACAATGCCACGGTGGCGGTGTAATGATCTGGTTAATGACTTTTCCGAATGGACTCCTATCCTTTCATTTAATTGTTGGTAAATTTGGATCAAAGGATTACGTACACATATTAGAGAAGTATATTGTGCCAACTGTACGGATAAATTTTGAAAAAATGTTTTCTTCCAACAAGACATTTGTACAGTGCATACTTCGCGGGTAGTCCAAGATTTCCTGAAATATTCAAATATCTCTACTATTCAGTGGTCATCAAATAGTCCAGTTCTGAATATAGTGGAAGACGTTTGGAAAATTATATCGGACATAGTGTATGATAGCCCACAATTTAACAATCTGCGAGAACTACAATTGCGCATTACAGACAGTATCCAAGCGATAAACAGTGAAAAAAGACAAATTATAATTGATTTATATGGATCTATAAGAGCTCGTTTATGTAAAGTTTTAATGTCCAAAGGAAACTTGTATGATGCGTAATTATTTTTTGATAAATATAAGGTGTGCGAAAATTTTTGTCCTCTTTCCAATTTTCTGCATTCATATTTCTAAAATTTTTTATGTAAGAAACATTATTTCAAGATTATATTTATAAAATTTATTAAAGTAATACATTTTGCTATATATCGTTTGTGAATAGATTTCATTCCACATACATAATTACTAAATATACAAAAAAACGTTACTGTGCGAAAAATTTAACGGGCAGTATATTAAAAAATTATTTTCCGCAATATTTCTTTTTTTTTAATATGGGTTAGGTGATAAGATTTACAATTGTGTATTTTTTCAATAAAAATCTGATATTAGTTTTGTTTAATACCCATAGGGTATAGTTATATTTTCATTTTCTAAATATTTAATTTGCCTTTATATTTAATGTATGTTTAAAATATTTGACTTTTATTAATTTCATTTAATTTATAAATATAATTATTACATATTTTACATTTTATTTTATATCCATGGGGATAAGAATAATTCCATTATCTTTAATTAATATTTTATTTTGTGAATATAAAATTAATTATGTTTATCTGATTTAAAATCATATCTTATCTTTTTTATTATTTCATGATTTTTCAAAAATTCATCAAACTCTATTATTTCAATTTTATCAATTTTTTAATTCTCTTAATTCTTTTAACAGTTTGGATTTTTCCATCTTTTAAATAATTATAAGTATAAAGTTTAGATTTTACAGGGTGCGCCAAAAGTCCCTTCCTACCCATTTAATTAAAATAGAAGTCAAAACGTAATACATAAATAAAAA
>JBBMKC010239942.1:0-10970 GCA_037834085.1 Bipalium vagum | reverse complement strand
GTTATTATCATTTATTTTTTATATTTAGTTGATAAATAAAATCACTATTTGTTTTCAATTCTGTAATAGTCTATAAACAGCGGATCAATATTGATTTTAAAAAGTTTACAAAACAATCGATTTGTAGATGACAATAGTTTATTATCATCAAAAGGCATATCTATTGAATTTTTTTACTTTGATTTATGTCCTTTTATCTTCTGTATTCTATTGATAAAGCTCAAACAATATTTATTCATTTTTATAGCATTTTTAAACTTTTGCAAATAAATCAATGATTAAATAACCAAAAAGCGTCAAAGGAAATAAATTGATAACAAAAATAAATCTAATTTTTATTTATTAAATGGATTCTTTTTAAGAATCAAAATAATCAATTCTAATGTTTCACACCAGTAATAATCGATAGGATTTTTATTGATATCAATTACTGAAATTATTAGTCAATATATTCATTTAAAACTTTTAAATTCATAAACTTGGGTAATAACGTTTTCCAGAACATATCAAATAAAGTTTTTCGATGTTTCAATTTTTATCTATATTAAAGTACACAAACTTTTTATTAAGAAAATTATAATCCATCAATATATTAATAAGAAGTTTAAGTATTTTGGTAAATAAAAAATCAATAAATAATTTTTAAAATATTTTTGAATCATATTTTATTGAATAAATAAAATTAAATTTTTAAATTAATGAGATTTTTAAAATACTCAGCCAATAGACTCTTGGATAATAATGAAATGAAATTTTAAATTTCATTTTATTATTTCTGGTTTGTTTTCTTAAATCAATACTTGTGGAATAAGAATTAGTAATTCATGTGGTTTCTAAAAATGAATCATTATTCCATTGAACAACGAGTGTTTATAATAAAAAATATTTTAAATACGGGAAAGCTGTGCCGATGTTGGCAGAAAATTTATATCTGAATATGTAATATAAAGTTGCTCGTCACATGTGGTAATTTAAAAAGTTATCAAACAATCATATAAGAGGTCATTCGAAAGCAAATATTTTAGCTTTAAGCTGTGAATGAGAAACTAAAAACACCAACTCGTGGTCGTTCACAATAACTAATGACGTTATTTAAAATTTTTCATGAAGATCTTCATTTAAAGGTGTTCAAAATACAAATAACTCAACAAATAAAGCTAGTATATTTCGAATTACGCCGTAAATACAGTAAATGGACCATTGAAAAATAAATGAAAATAAAACATTTTTCCAAAATAGATATTTAGCAACGAGAACCCATAAGAAATACTACAAAAACAAACCTATTCACCAAAGGTAAATGTTCGATCTGGTTTATGGGCGGGTGTGTTATGGGTCTCTATAATTTTGAGAATGAAGCTGGGAATTCTGTAACACTTACTGAAGCTCGATATTGAAATATGACGTGAAATTTTTTCTTTCATAAATGTACAGTGGGAAGATATGGATAACCAGAACATGTGGAATATCATCATTGAAATTGCGAAAATTAGACACAATTATGCCAAAATGTCATAGAAAAAAAGAATGTAAAAGAATGGGTGCTTGCTTTTTCATTGTTAAATCGGAATCTATGTGCTATTATTGTATATATTTAAATATTTTGCAAATTTCTGAATGATTGAAATTAATATTATTTTCTTATTTAAAAATAATATTTTTAATTAATCCGAGAATACATTGACAAATCCATTGGCTTTTACTTTCTCCTGTTTGAATGTTGATTTCTGGATGCTGCTCTTTTATTAATAACGATTCGCATGTCGTCTGTTTATCGTTATTATCAAAATTATTCATAATTACTCGAAATTCTTCAGCATTAACTTTACCTTTTCGCACAAAAAAACTCAAAGAGTGATCTAAAACTTTATTCATTCTCCTTAATTGCCAATGTTTGCTTATACGTGTTCTGAGGTGACGCTGTCACCGCTATCTATAGGCTATTACACCCATGACATTTAAATTCGTATACGATATTAGCTTGCAATATTACAGGTGTTGGCGTTTTATTTTTTAAATAACTTTTTGTTTTTGCTGTCGCTGAAATTACTTTTAATTCTTCAAGCTCAACAGTTTTTTCTGTTATGTTCTTGAATGTTGTAAATCCATTTGAAAAGGTATTTTAAGTACGTTCTTGAACTCTTCTTTTCTATTTTCACTTTTCTTTTCATCTTTTTCTTTTTTGTTATTAATCTGCCAATTATTCCATTGATGATCTTTTCTATCTTTCTATCTGGATATGCATTATTTTCCAACTTTTCTTTAATAATACCCAGTTCCTTATCTATCTCTTTATAACCTGATATTAAAGGTCATACTCTATGAATTAACCCTTTTATTAATTCACTTTTATATCTTCACAGAAACTATTATTTGATGTATGTAGTCCTGTATCCATCTATTTTTTAATATATTGATCTTTAATTTATAATTTGATTTCTCTTTTTTAACAATAGCATCTAGAAATAGCAGTTTTTTATTTCTTTTTTTCTCCATCGTGAAATTAATATTTCCATGTAGACTGCTCATATATTTTAAAAATGGATCGATGTGATTTCACTTTCGAATATTAAAAACACATCACAGCGATTTACTTCCTTGATAATTGTCGATTTTCGTTTCTAAGTAGTCCATGAATATTGATGATAATGTTGGTCCCAATGGCGACTCCATGGCTACTCCATGTGTTTGCTTGTACAATTCGTTGTTGAATATAAAAGATACATTTCTTGTACTAAATTCTAATAACTGTTGAAGAGCTATTTTTTCCATATCTTTATTTCCTTTATATATTGCTTCATTTTATATGTTTTGTTTGTTTTATTGAAAATTTAAAATATAACCTTTAATCGGAAAACCATGAATTTGTCTAATTAAAATTGAGTTTAATTCATAAAATATAAAAAATAAATTAAATCAAGTTTTAAAGAATTATTATATATAATATTTATTGAAGTTATTTAAAATTCAATAATAGTGCTTATTATTATTAATGATACCGAAAAAAGTTTAATTTTCAAGAATCAATGAGCTCTGATATTTTTAAATTTATAAAATATTATTAATTTAAATGTATTGATTTCTATTTTAATATCTTTTTAGTATTTATAATTAATATTTGCAAATAATATCTTAGAAAAATAAGTGTTGTCCATAAAAATTTAATTATTGTTTAATCTTGTTTTAAAATCAATATAATATTTTATGACTTCTTGGTGATATTTTCCTAGCATCTGAGAACAGAGTTGGTTATGTATTAAAATTATGCATAAAAATCACATGAAGGGAAAATGATTTATTGGATTATTCTCATAATTGAAGAGAATGTGTCCAATGAAAACGGTCTTAAAAGAGCTAAATGTTGCCAAAACTTATTTTCTGACGATCTCTTCTCGAATTTTTAATGTTGTAATTATTCTCACTTTTATTATTGATAATTATAAAAGTAAACATCAAAATGGGTTTTGAATAGTTTCATTTATCAGATTCCTTTGAAATTCTTTTATAAATATTTAGATTTTATTGATTAAGTTATCATTGATTATATGAAGAATCGTTTTTCTCAAAAAATAAAATTTCTTAATTTTTTTTTCATATGCTTCAGTGACGAAACCCTATATCTATTACTTGTGTAACATAAAATGTGTGAAAATTGAATCGTCATTGAAAACTAAATCAAACTGTCACTTGGTTGTTTGATGAAAGGTTTTTGAACAATTTTAAAGTGCCAAACCACTTTTCATTGATCTCATGATATTTAAAATGTTATTGCATATTTAATTTCACACTGAAAAAAAATTTAATAAACTAATACCGATTTGGTTTTTGTACGTTTTGTCAAACAAATATAATATTAATAGGATTTAGATCGTTAAATTATTAGGAACTCCATCTACTGACAATTGAATTTCAGAGAAAACGAGATAAAGCTTTTGTTGAGTGTCATTTCGCATTTTAGTTTTTAATATTATATATTTAATATTATAGATTAGTTTTCATTTAACAAGCAATTATTTTGTATTTGGTTAAATTTCAATCAACTTTAAACTGATTTTAAATAATCTCGTCTTTATTTTGCTCTGTTCATCGATTTCATTTCAAATTCAGGACCTCTATTGCAAATAAAAACAGGACATTGCTAAAATAGATTAAGGAAAGTTTTATTTCAACACAAGGTCCATTTCGCACTATTGTCTTTTTCTTCACATTTTAAATTTTCACAGTACTCATAGAATCAATAATTTTAACGAAGTCAAAATAATTTCTACTTTAAAGCTAAAGAATGTTATTGATACATTATCAATCAGCTTGTCAATGGGTTCCATAGGCCTTTACTTTGAATCTTACTATTACGTTTTCCCCAATACATTTACTTCCAAAAAAATCGTAATAACGCTTAAATCGGTCGAATATTTCACGAACTAAAATTAAATTAAAAAATTAGAATTTGTCTGAAAAATCTCTTAGAGGTTGAGTACTAAAACCGGTCAATATCTTGAAAATATTTCTTACAAGTTTTTATTTAACATTAATAAATATTAATTATTATTAACTTTTTGTACTTGAAATTTAGTTTTTTTAGTCATTTTATTTTTTCCATTTATAAATATGATTACCAATAATTTATCTAAATCGAATTATCGATTTTATATTATATTTAATTAAAATTTAAGATGGAAAACACATTATCGTTTTCTTTAAAATTTGTTTTATATTTTAACAAAAATAAATTATTTAAATTTTTTCTTTAACTAAAGACATCTTAATTGGACTTATTGATTTTTTCGATAAACAAATTAAAATGACATTATCGTTGGTAACAGTTGGATTTTGGTTAATTAAGTTTTCAGTCTATTAAAACAATATTTTTTTATTTTTGTTTAAAAAACATTTCTTTTACTAGTCTGATTTCAGTTTTTCTTCATTGATTTTGCATCTGTTTCACTAACTCTAAAATTATTCTTCATCGCCATTGAGATTACATTTTAATCAATCTTTTCATATTTTTCTTTTTATGTTTAAGAATGTTATAATTTTATATGAAAAAATATTATTGAGTAATATAAATTATCAAATTAAAGATTTCCGGCATTAGAATTTTTTATTTTTTTATTAAAAGTTATGTTTTATTAAAAAGTTATTTTTAATTAAAAGTTATATTTTTGTCATTGAAACAGGCTGACAAACCAAATCTCTCTCTATTTTGCTGTCTCATAACAGAAGTTCGGTCGTGTAATAATTACATCGGGTGTCCTTTTGTGTTTTACGTTAAGGTAAGTTTGATTTTTTGGACATCTGTTTATAGATTTGACCGTTAAAAAATAATGGAGTAATGTTTTCCCAGACCGCAACCCAACAGCAATATACGTTTGGTACCAATGATTATCACGATCGTGATTTGTGGGTCCAGATTCTTCTCCAAAAGTCCAATGTTGAAAGTCAGAAAAAAGAATTGTGCAATTATCCCAGTAGCAGTCAGGAAACGGTCGATGAAATTAACGAACCTGTTCATTTATACGCTAAGTAAGAATTACAGTCTTTTAGATGTCTAAAATAATTTGATCGATAATAATTAAAAGATCCGGATTAAAATCATTTATAATATTTTTGCTCAATTGGTATTTTAATATTTTACGTTTATACATGTATATTATTATTTGCTTTATTTATTTATTTATTATTATTATTATTATTATTATTAAAATCAAAGTATTATTATTGATTGAATTGTTTTTTTCTAGTTTTCTGATTAAGGATTCAGTTATTTTGTAAAATAATAATTGATCTTTTTCCATTTTTCCAGACTATGATTTTATTGCTCTTTTACTACATATAAATCATTATTGATATTTAATTACATTTAATGATTATGTATATTCTCTATTGCTGTATCAATAAAATTATTAATAATAAAGTTTTAAAAAATATTCTCTCTTCAAAGAACTTCCCGAACGTCATGCATCTTTTCCTTTTATGTTACTGTGGCTGAATTGTGTGCCACTCGATGACTGCGTGCTTGGGGTTGGTTCTAATGTTCATTGTTCTGTTCAATTTTGTTAAAATCGCAGCAACGCCAACCAACTCAATATAACATAAAATATTTAAATGTAGTATTATATTCATTTCAAAGAATATTGATATGCCTAGCGATATAAAATCATTCACCTGGTTTCATGCAGACATCTGTATCTCATTAAAATTAAAATAAAGGATAGATCGTTCTGTGAAAATCCATACAATTCATATTTATAATTCTTTTTATATTTCATCAATAAAAACAATTTTAAAATAAAGTGAAACATTTTGACGTAGACTATTGATTTTATTAAGAAATAAAGATATTAATTGAACAAATGTCGATAACAAAAATTATGAAATCTCGATTTTGATCTAGAACTCACAGGAGTCGTATTCTGTGACATTATTTATTTTAAAATATTGTTTTTAAGTTTGTTTTCAATTTCAAAATGTCAATAAATATTTTGCAATATTGATTTTTTTAATTAATATGATAAATCTTGTGAACATTTATTTTCAAAACTGATTTCCTAATGAAATGAGAATGTTTTGTTTCCGCCTAATCAATCACAAAAATCAATTAAATGATCATTCTAATTTCTTTATTAATGTAAATCCCTTTCATTTTCTTCGTCATTATTATTTTGTTAAAAAATCATATGGCGAAATTGAAAAGCATTTCTCATTTTTTTTGTTTTGTTTGCTCATTTCAACGATTTTCATTTTAAAAAATCAGTACATCTCCTACCGGGATGCAGTTAATGAAATCATCAGAAGAAAACAAATCAATAACATCATCATTACGAGATCTCAGAACTGGTCCAATGCGGAGTCTGGATAAAATCGATGAAGATATCATTAGGCATGAAAATGGAAATGCCCTTGAAAATGGAAAGTCTCACGTTTCTATGTCCATTTTCGACACTGCTATCACCACTACAGCGGCTTCTGCTGTTGCTGCTACTACTACCACCAGTATTACTGTGACAACGTCCAACAGTAATGTGTTATATGTTGTACGAAACAATTTTCTTTAGCGTTTTCCTAAAATTTCAGAAATCACCCCCGACAAGTTCTTTGAATATTTATGGTATCACGGAACACTTTCTCGTGTAGAAGCTGCTAATTTTGTGCTTGGAATTAACCCCATGACCAGCAATAGTAGTAATAATATTTGTATGACAAACACTGACGGTGGTGAACTGAATGGAGTATTTTTGGTTCGTCAGAGCGAAACAAGAGAAGGAGAATATGTTCTCACCTTTAATTGTAATTATAAGCCAAAGGTAATCTTTAATATTTAGAGAAATTGATTAATAATAATAATTAATATTAACAAAATATTTATTGATTAATAAAAAAAATATAAATTTTCAATAGATAATAAGTTTATTTAATCAATATTAATTTTTCAAAATAAATATTAATTGAACTTTTAAAATTAATTTAATAATCAATTATTGTTTTTTCCTATGCATTGTAATTGATAAATTTTGTTTCTCTGTATTTTTTATTGATTGATTGATGTTTCTCTCTTTTTTAATCTCAGCATTTGCGTATGACTCTTTCTCCCGATGGTCAATGTCGTGTTCAACATTTACCATTTGAATCTATTCTCCAAATGCTCGAACATTTCCGAAGGGAACCAATTCCTCTGGAACAATCTGTACTACCCGGTCTTTTATCCACAGGTGCTCCTACGTATAATATTAGCACAGTAAGTCTGACAGGATTCGTTGTCAATCCACGGTTGATTCCGCCCATTACGCGTGGTTTCAATAGAAATTTGACAGTAATAATTATCAGTTACGGATCAATAAAACAGAAATCCTTCGACGAGTCCACTCTGAAATTGGCGGCCAGCAGTATAAATAACAACTCCAGTGACGATTTGCTGCAATATCTCTTTGTTCATTGATCGGATCTGTTTTTTTGTGTTGATCTGAGTTGATCTGTGTATTTATCGATCTCTTGAGAGAACCGTTTTTATTAGTCAGATCTTTCTATATATATGGATAATCATTTATTTTTTGTTTTTATCTTTTGCAATTTGGTATCCTTTTGCATATTATTATACCATGAGTTGTTAGGCAGTTTTCTTTTATTTTTGCAAGATAGTGTGATCTATTTTTCCAAACTCTATAGGATCCCATATTATTATAGAATTTGAATTTGTATTGATCGGAAAACAGTAATTTATTGATTTTGTATAGATTCTATTGTGATTTAGTGTTAATTAAATAAATATTATTTATTTTCTAGTTTTTTTTGTTTTTTTACAGATTTAGAAGTGCAGACAAATAAAGTTAATTACAGGAGAATTCCGATGTTTGTGCGTCTCAATATGCATATTGAATATGTGAATTTAAAAATGAAATTTGTTAGAAGAGATACGATTAGACATCATTGTTATACAATGATAGCATTATGGGATTGGTGCAAAAATGATTTTTCTTATTTAAATATTCCCATATTTTGGTAAAAATTAAAGCTCACAATCATTCATTTATTTCGTGATGTAATTTAATATTCTCTAGATTAATTAATTGAACACGGATGGCTAAAGAAGAAATTTGAACTGAACTTTAAAATCTACATAAGATAAGGAAACCGGTGGCAAACTTAATCGTGCTTTGGGTTGTGGAAGTATTAATGAAAATCTGGCGCCATTAAAAATTGAAGAGGTCCACCTGTTCACCAGACTTTGATAACATCTGTTAAAAAATAATCAAAACTTATGAGCGAAACCCAAAGTTGTAGTATTGCTTTTGCGTAATAACTACCGTTTTTTCCATCGAATTATGATAAATGGGTATTGTGAAATTCAATGTGGTATTCGACGTAATTGTTGAATTCTCATGAAGTTCTTAAACATTTCTTAAAGATGAAGAAATCTTCATAGTTTTTGTTTTGCAAATTCTCCTTATCTGTTAAATTTGAGTATCATTTGTAAAAACCGTTTTAGCAAATGGCTTTCATAATTCCAAGGGAAAATGTATATTTTTGTAAAAATATTATAATCGTCTTGTTAGAGATTGTTAGTAGAACTTGAAGATGACTCTTGGTTAAATTGGTAATTCTGTCAGACGGAAATAAGTTCCTGCTAATTGGAGTGATTATTTGCAATAATTGCTGCTATTGAGCCTACTCTTACCATAAAAAACAATTTCTGTCCGTGACTCAAAACTTGGAATAACAATTCTCAGTTTAACTTTTAGATAATTTCTTGGAAGAAAAGTTAAGTGGTGAGTGATACCCTGAAATACTTGGCTTAACCAAAAATCGTCATTATTACAACGCGACGGGCCCAAGCTGGGCACAAATTTTTAAAATCTCTGGATTGGAAGAAGAAATTCAATAAAATTATCTTTTCTGCGCTCTATCTGAGTTCATTTAATTTCTTCATTTGTAGATATCTAAGAAACAAATGTTTACAATTACTGAGCTTAAGGGCACAATCGATCATGCTTGTTGTGAATATTTAAACAGATTGTAGTTTTTAAAAATTCTTATAATATGCCTCAGTATTTAAAATCAACTAAACTAGGATTATTTAATATTTTAAAGATTTAATTCATTAAACTCTATTTAATTAATAAAAAAGTCACATAATTAATTCATTATTAATAGATAAATAATAATAATAATTTAATTTATTAAATAAATAGTTTTTGTTTAAATAAAGGTAAATTTTGGTACAATTTAGAAATAATAAATTCTACAGAAAATGTCTTCTATTTATATAAAAAGGTTGTAAAACTTGTAAAGAGGTTGACATTTTATTGTCTCAGAAGGCATACCTAAAGGTGATGTCTCAATTAAGACAGTGCTTAACTAAAAACGGAAAACCTGGGGTTACAAAATAAAATATTGTAATTTCCAATTTTAATAAATTATACTAAAAAGGTATTAGCAACATTTTTTTAATGAAAATATTTAAAATGAAAGTATGTTGATATACCTTATAAACGTAAATATCCTCCATAAATATATAAATATTTCACATATAGATATATAAAAAATTATATATATAAATAATATTTCATATATGAATATATAATAAAATTGTACGTATAAATATTTTGAGAGTAAGTGGTCTGACTTCACTTTTAATCTTCCTTTGTTTACAATCCATAATATTTTGTTTTAAAACTTCTGAATCCTTTGAATAAGAAATTTTTAAGTGTTCTTTTACTCAATTTTTTTCTCATATATTTTAAATTGAATTTTTTGTTCATAAGCTACTTATACAGCTAATTCTATCATCTTTTCAATTTTTGCAATTTTGATAAATATTTTTGAGCCTTTTCCTTAATTTCTTCTTAGAACCCATTTTAATGATAAAAATCTGTATTAATCCTTTCATTAATTTTTAAACCATTTTAAACTTTCCTTGCTGTTGCTACTATTTGAATAAATCGTCAATATACGAATTATACACCAGTGGTCTATTTCCATTGAGATTATCCATTTTCTTTTCTAATCTTTTCATAAATAAAGAAAGCCAATGTTGGCCCTAAAGGTTATCTCATAGTCCATTTGATAATATCATTCACTATTGAATAAAAATAAAATGTCTTACAACCAAAAATTCGTATCTCAATTATTTCATACTAAATTCATCCATAAAGTCTATCTCCCATTTCCTTCCAAAGAGAAACAAATAGGTATATCCCTTGTTTTCAATATAGGCACATTTCTAAATGAGCTAAATTATATATTATAATTTATGATTCGAACAATTAGTTTGTTTGAATTTTTTAAAATAAGGACCACGCGCTTAAATTGACAATAATTAAATGTTTTTAATTTAAAGTTTTTAAAAATTATTTCGGATTTTTTCATTTAATTTCTAAATAAATTTAAACACAACAATATAAGTATTTAATAAAAATTTATTCACCGTCTAATAGAGGATTAAAAATGCTTCAAAATTATATAGATATCAATAA
>JBBMKC010239931.1:0-10970 GCA_037834085.1 Bipalium vagum | reverse complement strand
TTCAATGCCACAAAAGCTGCTCGAGATATTTGCGCTGTATATGGAGATGGTGCCATAGCAGAAAGAACTGCTAGTGATGGGTATGTTAAATTCAAAAATGGAAATTATGACCTCAAAGAAATGAAAAATAAAAAATGAAAATAAAGCAACTTACTATAAATAAAGGTTGTGGGAGTAAAGTTCTATAATTTAAAAACATACTTAAAATAGTAACCACAATATTATGCTACCTGGGAATATAAAGTTTTGATAATACACAATAAAATATCTCGATTTCTCTTTTCTTCCATCCTAACAAAGATTTTGATTTATATTTAATTTTTCTATTATAGGAAATATCCACTTTTCACTGCTTAACTTCCTTCCTCGTCGATATATGTATTTTAGCTAAGAAGGATTTATTGATTTCGAAAATAATCCGTGTTTCATTAATTTTTTCCATTGAATAAAATAAACTTAACAATTTCCGTAATTTTTGAAAACTTTTCGCTATTTTGCATGCCATATTAATGAACTACTTAATTTATTGAATTTTCAATATTCCATTCATTTTGGACAAGAAGTATTTTATCAATCCCAATACTTGATTTTTCAAATATTGTATTTCTTAATAAATATTTTTTTGTATTTGAACTTTAAATTAATGAAATAGAATTCCATTTAGTTTCAGCAAATATTACGTTAAACGTTAGAAAGTATGAGTCTCTAATTTTAACATTATATGGCATGACTTATTGATTCAATTTGTTTTACAAGTCCACTCATTTCACATTACACAGGTTACTTCTTACATTAGTATAATTATGATCCTATAATTATTATAAAAACAAATGCATTTAAGTTTATAAAATAGATTCTCTTTTAAAATTATTTAACGTTAACCTCCATGTTTCAAAGATAGTTAAAATGATGTAAAATAAATTTCAGAGCCGGCTTTTAACCGATTCGTTATGTATCAAAACAACGGATCTATCAAGATATTGAATAAGATGAATTAAAAAATTGACTTGATATATACATAATATATACATATACTTGATATAATACATAAGAAGTTTCAATTTATTTAATTTGCCTCTTTATAACACATTGTTTTTTATAATGAAGTTACAATTTTAAAGATTTTTAATTTGAATATCCAATCTCAATTTAAAATGTAATAGTAACTTAGTTAGAAATATATACATTGGTAGATCCAATTGATCCAAGTTTAAGACATCATTTAAGTTCATAAATTATTTTAATACAATTAATTAATTTTTAATAAAAATTCAAATTTCTCGTAATGAGATAAAGACACGTAATGTAATAAAACACGTTGTCAGTATATCATTTTGTTTAATTAAATGACTTTCAATCATTTTTAAGATATCCTTCGATCATGCTTTTTAATATTTTACTTGCACTTGTGATTGGTGGATTATTTATTTTGCTTTTGATTTTTCGTTTGAGAAGCTTAAATACATCTAAAGTTATTGATGAGCATCTAAGTAACGAAGGTTTATTTTTTTGTTACATTCTGATAATTAGTTTAAAATGAAATTTTCTGAATATTTCCAATCAAAATTTAACGTCATCTTATCATATTAAAACCGCTTATTGTGAAAATATTTTTCAGATAATTCTGTTAAACAAGAAACGAAAATCAAGAAAGCTAATAAAGACTGGAAACACAATACAAAAGCTGATAAAAGGTTTACTTTCACTCACCCATGGTTATTATGCATCATTAAAGGACAAACTGCAAATATTCTAGATTTTGATATTAGTTCTAACAGCAAACAGATTTTATCTGTTGGAACTGGTTTTAATGTACTTAATGTTTCATTATAATGATGTTTATAGATCGAACTATATATCTGTGGAAAGTCAAGGATCTATGGCTAAAAGAAAGGAAGTAAGTAATCCTAGTTAGTATTGTGAAATAATTAAAAACTTAACTAAATAAAGTATGGTGTTGTACTTGTTTTTACAAAATTATTAATTTCTACCAATAGTTTTCATAAGTCGTAAAATTAACTTCAGAATTTTAACTTTCAGAATTATAAAAATTGATTATTTTAATTATAACAGAGTTACTGAGTTGGATCAACAAAACAAATAATCAATAATTAAATTTTTTATTTAATAATGAAGTTATTAGCGTTAAAATTTGTAATCAGCAAGAATAAAAATCAACCAGTCAAATCATGACAAATAAGCAAATACTTTCTTTACGTCCAAATATTTTATTAAAAAATGTACTTCGTTATTGTCCAGAAAAACATGTTATTTCCTGAAAGTAAAATTAATTTCGTGAATTGGGGATCTTCAATATTTTATATTGCATTAATATAATAAATATTGTTAAATATTTAAGCATTCATTAAAAACAATATCATTTTTAAAATCATTTAAGGACTATTCGCAGCACAGTAAACCTTGATCACGCTACCAAAGTAAAGTTCAGTCCAGATGACAAGTATGATTGATTTAAGTATTGTCGGTTTTCAATTTCTAATTTAAAGAGCGTGTATAGTTTCGTTGGGAGTCGAGAATGTTTTAAGAGTCATGAAAATCAAAAAGGAGACCAACGGTGGGTATACATTCACAGCATGTGCAGATTTCCAGAAGGTATTCACCAATCTTCCTTTTTTGTGTGGATTTATTTAATTCAGAAAATACCCGCTGAGATCATTAATATCGGTATAGCATCGAATGGCAATTTTATTATGACCTGTCACGCCAATACCGTCGTTGGAATCTGGAATTTGAAAGGAGAACTTCTACATACCATAGATACGGGAAATATGATCAATTATTTCGGCATCGTGTCCCCTTGTGGTCGGTTTGTGGCTTCAGCTGGGTTTACTCCTGACGCTCGAGTTTGGGCAGTGGAATTCGATAAAAATAAATCATTTAAACAAGTTACTCGTGCTTTTGAACTGAAAGGGCATAATTCTGGGATACTCGAATTGTGCTTCACACACGATTCGACAAAGTTCAGTTATTGATTCATTAGTTTCTTGTTATTATTGATTTTCTATCTAGAGTTGCAACAATTTCTAAGGATGGAACCTGGAGACTTTGGAACATTGGCAGTAATTTTTTCGAATTTAAATTTATGATGATTAGCGTAAAGTTTTGTGCCGTTCACGAATCATTTCACTTTGAATTATTTTTAAATTAAAATTACAAACTCCGTCTGCCTAAAAGTCTTAAACTAGATATCGCGCCCATTAAAAATGCAGAAAAGTATTTGAAGATGATGAATCATTTTTTATTTTAGCGGTGGTTATTCTGCCAAGTTGTAAAACATAAGTGGGTCGTCTAGACAGTTGAACACATCAACTGTCGGGCCAGTTATTGATGTGGTTGAGACTGGTCATATGTGATTTTGCAGGATGGCAGCATAAAAATATTATTCTTAGGGGGCTAAAGTAATTTTTCTGAGACATCTGGCAGCCAATGTGTTGAGATACCTTAAAATTATTTTAGCGAATTCGATGAGAGTTCAGTTGCAATTGTTTCTAAAACATTCTATTCATTTTGTCTAATATCGCAATTATTGATGCATTTCTTTACTCCAAAATTCTCAGTTCAAATTATCATATAGCTGAAATTTTATGTTTTCCAGTCTTGTTCCCATTTTAATTTGACCTCTCACAATACCTCTCTTTAGATCTAAGGGAATTTCCTTTTTGTTATAATATTTCTTCGAAACTGCTTTAAGTTAAACGTATTAATAGTGGTCAAGTTAAGAACAAAAGATTCTGAATCAACAAGAATAAAATTATTATGAATAAAATATGGTTTGATGTTCATTGTAAAGGACTGTCACGATGAACGATTCATTGGAAGTGAAAAAAGAAACTTTCAATGGAATGTTAAGCATTGGATTCGTTAATTAAAATGATTGTAAATTAGATTTTTCAGCGAAATTAATATAATGGATTTAATATTAATTAATTGATTTATCTGTGTTTTTAATTTTTTCTTCATCTTTAAATTTTAAAGTAATTTGAAAAAAACTCTGATTTTCTCAATATTTTAATGACTTATGTGGTTTTTATGACATTGAATTTCCCGGACAAACTTTCTTTTATCAATATTCTCAATTTTTTCTTAAGGTTATTTTAACTTCAGTTAAAAAATACAGGTTCATGTTATTCTTTTATTCCTATTTTTGACTTTATGATGAGCATTATCCAAAAAAATGAGAGGACAGACACATTTAAATTCTAAAATAATAGAATCAGAACTAAAATTTCACTGATATTAGAAAATATTAAAAAAATAAAGGAAATGATGAAATTTGAACGTTAAGTGTTAACAAAATAAAATTCTGGTTGGAATTAGCTTAGAGTTTAGCTCGACATAAAGTTTAATATTAATAAATGTATTTCGTCAGTATTTTTTATTAAAGTTTCGTACGAATTTTTTTTTCGATAAATTTCATTGGGCAATTTTTAAAGTGCTGAGTGATGTAACAACAAACAAAAACCAAGACATTTATTCTGGTAAATATTTATCATTATGTTATAGTTTGTCCTTTCACCCAGTGCTACATTTAAATATTACTTGGACAATTAACTATGGGTTTTTATTTACCGAAAATCAAATTTCATGATTATATCTTTTAGTCGATTACAAATTACAAGACCCAATTCTGTTAAAGATGGGAAAATTTAATTACAACAGTGAGACGCTCAAAGTCCATATAGCACTTTCTTCACAAGGTCACTGTTTGTGCATTGCTCAAAAGAGAGATTTATATTTTGTCAATACTACATCTGGAGAAGTAGTAGAATCAATAGAAGAAGCTCATTCGGATGTTATCACTGCCGTAGCATACGAACCGAAAAATAAAATTTTTCTAAGCTCCGGCGGAAAGCATATTAACGTTTTCCAAGATATTGTTAGCAGGCAAGTGGAACTGAAGCATTTAAGAGAAAAATTAAAAAAAACTCAAGACGATAAGCAACACAAACAAAGGATAATTGACCAAATCAAAGAATTAGAGTAAGATTGATTCAATTAAGAATTTTATGAACCATTTATATCCCAGGCTGCTATTAAACAATTTGCTGAAACCTAAGAGTGGGCAATGATTCCAGACTTGTGATTCCTGGAGTGTGCAGATATCATGAATACATTTGACTGTGTAAAAGTTTAATTGGAGATTCTAAAAATATTTCCAACTTAATTATAAAAATGTTATGGGAAATAATTCTGCCTTTTCAGTCCGATTGTTGAACGTGTTGTGACTTTGATTTTAGTCTATTTTTTAGATACATATTTAGATAATTTTGAGTGTCAGTCGCTGCATCATTGATTTTGAAGGGGCTTTGGTAAATGTTCAACGATCTATTTAATATGTAATAATTCAAAAATATAAAATCAATGAACTGTGATTATTTATTAAGCGTGTTTCTGTTCATAATTGGGATATAATTTTTAAAGGTTAATATTACTACTGAAATTACTTTGATTCCTTGACTAATATTTTTTTATAAAATTATTTTCAATGCTTTCACATCTTATGGTGTAGATAGAAATAAAAAGCAAAACAGTGTTAAATTTAAAAGTTATACATATTAGGTTACCAGGAAATGTAGAAAAAATATTTGCATCTTGCCAACATAAGTCTGTTTTCTGTAATATCTAATCCTTAACTGATAGACTTGTTTTTTCATCTTGATTTATTTAAATAGCACATTAATATAGACATTTTTTATTTGTCAATTTTATTAGACAATTTTTTTAGTTACAATGCATTTCAGTTCTAAGACCTGTTTTTATAGTTTACATTATAGTTATCTAATGAAGACAATTTTCGAGTCATGTTTTTTTACCTAAATGACTAACAAGGCTAGTGACAAATCGATTACATCAAGTATATTTTTGACCGATTTTGTATAAATACTCAACTTTTTCATGTTAATAAAGAAATGGATATGAAATGAAAAGAAAGAAATGACTTTCAAGCCGAAAAACCATATCCATTAAGGAATCAAATTCAAAGGACCTATAAGGTAAGTTGAGAACAAGTTCAAGAAGAACAAAGACGAATTTGAAAATAAAGTAAAAGTATTAAATTAATTAATTAAAATTTGATAATTAAAACATTGTTTTACATCATCGATTATTTTTAATATTTCTTTTTTCTTGCTTTACCGCAACACCACTCTACTAATCTCTAGAATTTAGAGTACGATTTTTCATAACACAGGACCTCTTCGATTTTTCCTAATGAAGATAATATAAATATAATTAATTCGATAATAATAATAATAAGGATTACTATTGTAAAAAAGATTAAGTGTAAAATCTTGTGTATAACTAAAACATATCTTTGACAAATCAATTGTTATTTTCAATTCCTATTATTATATACACTTCCTTCATAAAGAGATTTGGTAAGCCTTTAAGAAAAAATTTATAAAAAGTAATAAATAAACATGCGGGTGTTCAACCTCATCATAATTGTGCTTAGAAAATTTTCAATCATTAATTCTGATACATTTTGTTATTATAGTTTTTCTGGATTTCTTGTTTTCCTCTATGATTGAATTTATAACACAAAGAATTAAAAAAAAATTATTTTATAAGATAAAATTTTTTTCATTTTAACAACTTTTAGAATATTCACTTTTTACAAATTTTTGTGGATTAATTGATATTTATTAAATTTTTAAAAATCAATAAAATTTTCATTCTATTCTTAAAAATATCCTTTTTGTGAAAATTTTAGGGGAAAAATGACTTATTAAATTAATATAAAATTTGACATGTGCCATATATTACATAAAAATCTTAAAGTCTATAATTTTGTTTGAAATACACTGACAATAGAGATAAAACGTCTGGTAATTTAAAAGAATATTAAAAATATTAATAATTTCATTTTACACTTTCATTGTCTTATTATTATGTTTAATTCTCGATACAATGTTTTGGCTATTACAAATCCAGTAAATGATTTATTAAACTTGTACAATCACGATCAAGTTAAACCTTTCAAGTTACATTGGTTAAATAGTGCACATTTGGAAACCCTTTTACCAGGTTCCACGTGGGAGAAGGTTATTAGATTTATATTCATATTTTATAATTTAATTTTTTAAGATTTTTAAATAGTTTTTCTTTAAAATTTTTAGTTTCTTTTGTTATAGAAGGTCTTTTGAAGATTCCCTATCGTATAAAAATAATGTACTCATTTGTCATTTTTCTTTTTTTCTAAATTGTAAATATTCAACTTTAAGGTATTTTTTTCCTTTTCTGAAACACTGAATTCAGGTTATTCTCAATGGTTTTATTTATTCCAGATTAAACGAATTCTGATTAACCGAAGTGAACTATAAATATTAATTGTAGAAATAATTTTTGGTGTACTTTTTGTTCTGGATGTTAATAAAAAATATAACACTAATAAACATCAAATTCTTGGTCAAATGGAACGAATGTTTATGAATATAACGTACCTAAGTAAGCAGATCTTTACATAGACGACACGTTTCAGCAATGGTAGTGAAGACCCCACGGATGATTCAAAACCAAACGGCCATTTTCTTCAACCTTTGATTTAAAAAATTGAATGTGTGTGGTTTTTCTGAAGGTGAAGGGCTTTCTGATCGCAGATTATATATTAGGATGATTGGTAAAAAATTAAATTTAGAATTCATATATGAAAATAATGAAAAAATTGTTTCAATACTGATGACACATGATCTACAACTGATGATAACTGAATGTTGAACGCAATGAAAAAATGATGGTCAATGTTAACTTGCTCGAATTACATATAAAAAAGCTAAATAATTAACTAAAATTTATTTATTTCAAAAATCTAAACAGTTTATTACGAAAAATTTTTTTAAAAAAGAATTTTTAAATACCATTATTTATATTTTTACTGAATAAACGCCATTTTTAAAGTGCCATTCTTAAATGACCTTATTACATATGACATCCTATGAATATATAAAGATATTTTTCTAATTTTTTGAAAAGTATATTCTTTAGTTATTTTAAATCATACCATTTTCCAGATTTATGATACCATTATTCCAGAATTTTGTGATAGAATAAATTTGGAGCTTTCTGATGAAACAAGGAAACAGGCCTTATTTGTTTTGTTGGGTAAAAATTTTGTGTCCAAATATTTTCCTCAACATTCTTCAGATCCTACTCTGACTGTAGGTCATATTATGATTTTTCCTAGATTAAAACACTATTATAAAAATAAATTAAGTTACGTTAATTTTTCTATAATTGTACAAGCAATTATTATTATTATTATTATTATTATTATTATTATTATTATTATTATTATTAATTAATTATTATTATTATGCAAAGTACACGTACATTATAAACTAAGAGACAAAAATTAAAATACTGACACTGACTAATAAATTTATTTATTTTTTATTGAGATTTAATGTCCGAATTTGTGCAACTTGCTTAAGTAATTTTTATGAACTTAATGCATTGAATTGTAATGTAAAATAAACTAATATGATAAAATAAAATTCCTAGGGAAAACCAAATATCTTCTTTTCCTAAAATTTAGTATCAGGCAAATAATAATATTTCAAGCTGAATTTTATCAAATTATTGGGTTGGCAACTAAGTAATTGCTTATTTTTTATTTATTAATTTAGTGCGATTTTATTACATAAAAAATTTATTTAGCAAAAGTTTTACATAATTATTTAAGTATTATATATTGATATATTTATCGTTTTTTAAATCGACCTCTTAGATTTTTATTTACAATTACTTGAAAAGAACGGAAGATCACAATTTTCATTATCATAGTGTTTTGCTTTATTTCTTCAGAAAAGGAAAAATGCAACTCAAGCGCACAAAAAATTATGTGACATATATAGCGACAAAGCTATAACAATTAGGCGGTGCCATAAATGATTTTCGAAATTTTTGGTTAGAGATTTTTCTTTGAAAGATGAATCATGTCCTGGTCGTTCGTTAGACGTTTCTGACGAACAAATCGTAAAAACAATAGAAAAGGATAGATAGTGACAACGCGTAAGATAGGACAGGAACTTAATGTTTCACATACTTGTATAGAAAAGCGATTAAAGAAACTGGAATATTGAATAAAACTTGATTTATGGATTTTTATAATATTAAGGAAATTAACTAACAAAGCGCATTAGCATATACGACTTGCTTCTGAAACACAACAAAACTGATTCATTTCTGAAATGATTAATAACTGGAGATGAGAAGTAATTTAGTTATGATAATGTAAGACGGAAAAGATTGTGATGCAAGAAAGGTGAATGATAACCAAAGCCAGGATCCATCAAAAGAAGGTTATGGTGCCAGTATGGTGGGACTATAAATGAATTATTTATTTTTACATATGAAACGATTAATTCAAATGCTTATATTTAACACATATTCAATTTGAATAATTAAATACAAAAAAACGCCGTAAATTAACCAATCGAAATTGTCGTCTTTCACCACAACAATACAAGGCCATACACATCTTTGGACCCTCGGCAAAATTATTGGAGATAGACTGGGAATGTAGAGAAAAATCCAGTATATAATCCGGACATCGAACCATCAGATTATCATATTTTTCGTACCTTGAATAATTTTCTGAATGGCAAAGAGTTCCAGGATGATTAGGGAGTCAAATCACAACTTCTACAGTTTTTTAACTATAAAAAGCAGAACTTCATGAACAAGGCATTACGATTCTTCCTAAAAGCTGGTTAACACTTTACTGAATAAATTTTTTTATTCTTTTTAAAATTTATCTTTTTATTTTGGTCTTGAAAAATACACAATTACTTAGTTACCAATCCAATAATTTTATATCAAATTTAGGTATAAATTAAAAAGATGGTAAAATTTGAAGATATTTTTTAAAAGGATTAACTATTTTTAGAAGCCTCCGTACATTTCATTTGAAGAAAGTAATAAAATATATGAAGAAGCTGAAAAATTTCTCAATTCAACAATGGATAAAATTTTAAAAGACAAATCAATTTATGATAGGTAACATAAAAAAGTTTATTTTAATTATTTTTTTGGTAACAAAATTTAATTATAAAAATTTTCAATATGACCACTTTTTAATGCTCAGCTTTTTGATTTAAATCATTTAAATCATTTTACATTAATTAACTATCTTCATTATACGTGGTGTTAAAAAGTCCTTTCGGATTTTATATAATGTAATATCAACAGAAATTTATTTTATTTTGTTTATTTTGTTTAAATCTGCATCAATAAAGAAGGTGACATTTTTGAAGAATAAATGGAACTGTGATTTGTATGTACCTATGTAATAATTGCTATTTAATTGTAAATATAAAATTTCTGATGACATAATATAAATATCAGGCCAAATATCAAGAGTGATATGGTCATGGGAATTTTCAGTCATCCATTCCTGAGTTAATCAAACTTTATGTAATGGAGCAGAATCTTGTTGAAAAACACAAAACCTTCAATTTAGTATTGAGTCAATTCATGGCTTCACAACTGTTTTCAGGACCTCAATGAAGACAACAGGCCTTTTGAGAAGTTAGGAGGAATCACATAACCTTCACTGCTCACTACCCCTAAAATTACGATAGATGCTGGAAATTTATTTTGCATGATTGTTAGCACTTCAGAAGGGTCTTTAGATAACCATAGATCTGTTTTTTGTTAATCGACTTTAAGATCTAACCGGTTTTAAATTAAAGTTTTATGAATAGAGAACAAAATTTTCTTATAATTACGTGTATTAAAAGATTAATGACAATTTTTAGTGAAAAAAATGACGCATCTGATGATATGAAGAATTATATCAGGCAAACAGAACATATCTTTACAGATCATTTTTACAAAGAGCTTGGAAAAAAGGAAACAGAATATTTAGTATGTTCTAATTTTTAAATATTACTAAACATTTCAAAAACGAAATGATGATCATTTATCTCTAATTATGTTTCAATATATTT
>JBBMKC010239921.1:0-10970 GCA_037834085.1 Bipalium vagum | reverse complement strand
TTTTTACTAAAATAATAATAAATGTTTAAAATTCATGATTTTTATAGGTGTACTCAGACTTTTGCACGGGGGTGTATGTATTTTCCGATTTACTCTTAATAAATACAAAATTTCTGTCGATTTCTAAATAAAAAAATTTCAATAAAATCGTAGTTTCATTGATTTTAAAAAATATTTATGAATAAATATTAAATTAAATAAATTTTAATTTTCGGTAAATGTATTTTCATATTAGAGATTTTTATTTAAGTTGAAAAACTTTTTAAACTAAATTTATTTAAAATGTACTTTTAAGGAATATGTAAATTAGCGATAGATGAATAGTGAGAAATGAATGAGAATAATTAATTATTCAGAAAATAGAAAATTAAATTGGAATTATGAATCTTAATAATCGATGACCACAAGGTTACATTGTTGGAACTTAAGATATGAATGTCAGTTTTATAAATCTATTTTATTTAACATTAGTTTATCACAATTTTGTGTTGCTTTAATATATTTTATATATCATTTTAAAGCGTGAAATTCAAATTATATTTTGTAAGCATTTCGTAATTATTTAATTTTAAATAACGTTATTATTAATGTTTTAAGGTAACATGGAGAATAATCAATTACGTACAATTTACTTATATGAATTTAAGCTGAATCACATAGCAGCAGAAGCAAGTCGGAACATCAACCTAGCATTTGGCGAAGGAACGACTACCGAACACCGTCTATTATTTAACACCGTACAACGTTGGTTCAAAAGATTTAGCGAAGGAGACGAGACACTCGAAGATAAAGAGTGTTGTGGTCGAAGGAGTTTAATCAATAATGGCGAATTGAAAGCATTGGTGGAGGCGAATCCACGTACCACAGTTAGAGACCAAACAAAAGAGTTAGGTGTAACAAATGGAGCAATTTCGACCCATCTGAAAGAAATTTGGAAGTCCAAAAAGCTCGACAAGTGAGTCCCACACGACCTAAAGAAAATCTGAAAAATCGATGGTTTGAACTTGCGTCTTCTCACATTTTTCGCAACAACCTAATAGCATGAAAATAAGTATTTTAATAAAAAGTTACTTAATGTTTATTAATATCGAGAGGTATAGTGTCCATAATTTTTATTCAGACACGAAATCAAAGTTACAAACAAGTTATACTATCAATCCATGGGATTTTCAATTATTTTTATGAAGAATTTATTGATTTGATTTAGTTAATTTTTATTATTATTTGATTATAATTTAAATATTTATTAAATTATTTTAATTTTACTTGTATTAAAACTTTTACATTATATGTATAATCTATATTATTTAAATCTTGATTTTAAATATAAAATTCCTATAGTATGACAATAACATGCTTTAATATTCAAAAAATATAGTTTATTAACCAAAAGTATTATAAGGTTGCTGAAGCGAAAATTTCAAACCAGACCTTTGGAGAAGCAATTGAAGAACCAGGAATGACTTTTGTTGCAGCAAAGTTCGATGGAATTTTAGGTATGGCATATCCATCGATTAGTGTAGACAACGTCGTTCCAGTTTTCCAAAATATGGTTAGCCAGAAATTGGTTGACGCTCCGATATTTTCGTTTTACTTAAATCGGTAATTCAAATTTTTTTTCATTATTCACAAAAAAATTTTTTTAGCGATGTAAATGGAAAACCAGGTGGAGAGATTTTGTTTGGAGGAAGTGATTCCAATTATTATCAAGGGCCTTTTACATACACACCAGTCACATCGAAAACGTATTGGGAATTTACAATGGATAGGTGAATATTTTTGTTTAAATATTTTGATCAATAATTAAATTTTATTGGAATTATGAAAGCAATTCTTTATTAACATAGAAGATAAAATTCTGTTTAATAGCCTTCATTAATTTTAATAAAAGAAATTCCTCTAAAATGAATATTCTCCTTATTTTCTCTTTAACTGTAATTTTAAATATAAATTTTCTAAATTATTTCTAAATATTTATTAGCTTTTTGTTTAAAAATGATGGTAAATTATTTTTTGATTTACCTTTATTAATTAAATTTATTGATTTCAATCTAAAAAATAATTAATTTTCATGCCAAACAAGTTAATGTACAGTGGCTACATAAAGTATTCATTAAAAGTACGAATTTGCTAAAAGGTCTTTGATAAAACTTTTAAATTTAATGTAAATTTTTCCATTACTAACAAAAAAACAATTAGTAAAACAAAAAAAGTTATTTTAATATTTATACTATTCCACAGGGATGACGAAATTTTTTTCATCGTTATATTGTTTTTGCTCGAGTGTCACCTGTTCCTGTTGATCAAAGTTTTTAAATTTTTTAATACTTAATCTTTTATTTCTGTAAAACTTTAAAGTTTATAATATTTTTCTAATGAATATTTTTTTGGATTTTATAAAAATTGCTTAAATTGGTTTTTCATTAATTCAAAACTTCTAATTCATATTGATTATTAATGATTGGTCTGTTGAGTTTTTGTACATTGCGAAGAGAGTTGAAGCAAAAATTGGTCAAAAATTTTTACCCATTTTTGATTCAAACGTTATTAAATTAATCCAAATTTCTTTGGTGATTATAAATGATTCAACTATAGAATACGAAAAAATGTTCGTATTATATTGAAATTGATTATTATATTTAATGAAATATTTTTAGTTTATGTAAACGAATTTTTTTGGGAAGTAATGATGTATAGCCCTAATCTGACACCAGCAAATTATTATTTATTTAAATCTCACTGTGAACTTTTCTTTGGGAATCACTAACGCTAATTTATTCATTCAAATTTAATGTAACAAAAAAGTTTTGGACTATCTAATTTTGTCCTTAGATTGATTTTAATTAATCAAATCTTGTTTTCTGTCAAAGTTCTATGGGTTCATTTTTGTTTTCCTTTCGAAAAACTTGTTTTGTAGAATTTGATTGTTTAAATCAAAATCACTTGAAATTTTCTCAAAAAGTCATCAATCACAATAGAATCATTTCTAATGTTTATATAATTTTTCATAAACATGTTTTACGATGGTATGGTGATTTTCGCCAGAATTTATAGTTTGATTATGTAATCATCTGTTCTTTAGGACTTACTTATTTGGTGTGATGAATCGCCTTTGATCTTTCATTAATGTGTTTCTGATTGATTATATAATTCGTTTAGTATTTTACGAAAATGGCGAATTCTGTCTGACTAAATATGTCTTGATTATGATTTTCCTGTTCACTTTTATAAGAGTGAAAAAATTTATTTTATAAAATGCATGGTTCAAATTATTTTAATACTGAGAATCATTTGATATTTTTAGGAGTTATGTTTGGATAAGTTCTTGCTCTTAGGACAATGATTCAAATAATTTCCAACCGTACTTGACTGAATGGATATGCGACCAGATATTTTTATTTAGTTTCTTTTACAATTTGAAAATATTTTCACGCCTTTTTTTCTGCAATGAATTGTTATTTCTTTGAAAATACATTTTTTCAAAAAATATTTTTGCATTATTTTCTTTAACAATTTTTTAAGAGAGAAATCAATTTCTGTCAATACTAATTGTGATTTTACTTTTTTAGATTTGTTTGGTATAACCAATTGATTTCAGAACAGAAACCAAGTCTTCTCAACGCTTATTATAAATGTCACTTGATTGATTTTTATTCTTGTTTTTCAATATTTATATTTGAAAGGTGCACAAATCGCATTACATACAAAAATCAAATGAAGTGTGCAAGCGAGACCTTAAAAAGTAATGAATATTGAACAGAACATAATAGAGTCTATTTCCGTTTAACTTATCTGCAGCCCAACCTGGTCTGTAAAAAATTTGAGAAATAATATAATAATTATAAAAAAAAATTACTAATTAATCATAATTATAATTATTATACCTTTTATAATGATAACTGTATTATATATTATCTATAATATATTGCTGTATATATAATTATTTTATTTTTATAATTACTTATAATAATTAATGATTTTTGATTTTACAAATGTCTCGTAAAAAGTGAAAACTCACTCAAAAATAATGTTAAATACTAATACAGATATTATAATGATAAAAATCAATCTGACACATTTAATCATAATTATTTATATTGTTATTATTCGTCGATTTTATTATTATATATTTATCGTCATTGATATTTGACAAAAGAATTATACAATATATCCTGAATTAATTAAAGTAGCACTCATTCTAAAATGACGAATGAGTACTCTTTAAAAAATTGCAGCATCTGCAGAGTCACATTGTTTAATTATGAAATCATTTAACTCAATTTGACTTTGATCATCTAACAAATACCAATATTATTATTAATTTTATAATATTACAAATATTGGAAAATGAAGAGTAAATTTTTCTGAATGACGATTTTTATCGTTTGATTAAAGACATAAAGAGTGATTTCATGAATGCCATACGGCATTAAACAAGATTAAAAGTCAAAGTTCTTCTAAGTGTTTGATCATATCAATTTTGATCTCTGTCACTTAGATCTGTCGAATGTTTTACTATCGATTTGGAATGTACATTGCATTGTGAAAGTTTTCGAAGTCACGTCAAGTGCATTCAAATTTTGTGTTTTGGAATACGTCGTTGATGTAGTTTATCTCATTCAGCTTTACTATGCTTGGAAAAACATATTGCACAAGTTGTATTGCCATTGCCGACACCGGAACCTCACTGATTGTTGGGCCTCCTCAAATCATTAATGACATCAACTCTAAATTTAATGGAACCACAGTAAAGGGACTTGTGAGTGTTCTATTACATTTGGCCGTGAAATGTGTTTTTAATAAATTATTCCCCAGACCATCATTCCTTGTGACTCGATTGACAAGCTGCCTGTGGTCACCATCAATATCGGGGGTCGAAGCTTTCCTCTCAACGCAACGGACTACGTCCTGAAAGTGGTATTTTCAGAATTTTCTTGCGATTTGTCAGTTTTCTAATTTGTGTTCCTTCAGGAGTCCTATTGCGTCAGCGGGTTCACATCGCTGGCAAACATACCATTCTTCATTCTAGGTGATGTTTTCATCGGTCGATATTACACGGAGTTCGATTTGGGAAATAGCCGAATTGGATTCGCTCCGGTGAAAATGCCTCAGAAGGATGATACGCTTTACCACCACCCCGAGCTATGGTGATTATCTAGAAACCCTCATGAATTGTAACATTTGTGTGTAATTGATTATTTTACTTTTAAATAAATTTTGTACTCGATTTTATTGGCCCATCTTCATTAGTTTTTTGTTATTTACTTTCTTCACGTGAGCTCTTTCGATTTTATTTATTTCTCATAATGAATAATCATGTTATCATTAACAAAATTGAAATTTTTAAGTGCAATCTTCTAATTGTAACTGCATTCGCATTTAAATTCAAGTTCTGTTTTATTTTTCTGGAAGATATATCTTGCACTTGTTTTGTCAAGCAAATGATATTGGGATCATCTACAGGTGCTGTAACTCGTGGTTTTCCTTAGTTTTTCGATTTTAGTGATTTCTTGGTTGTGGAGAGCCATTCTTTATCATCTTGGTTTAAATACCATTTTTATTTTTTGACACATACATCACATGTATAAGTATCATTTCTCATAATTTTGTAAATATCAGGTGTCTTATTTTTCACATTTTACACGAGCATTACTATTACAACAAGGATAATCATTATAATCAGTCATTACAAAAACTTAAATAGTGATTATTATTGAAATCAAAGCCTTGAGTAAATATTTGGGGTTTTAGAATAAATTATGACAATTATCTTTGTGAATTTTGAAACAAAGTGAATGGGGTATCGGTATTATAAAATCTACAGATTTATTATTTTCTAGCAAACGACTTAGAATCATGTCGTGAAGACTTAAATACGACTGAAATTTGGTTTAACTGATTCATTCTTTATCATTGTAGAGTTGAAAAAAAATTATACTCAAGGTTTATTTCGATCTAATCAACTTTTCTTCATCCACTTAAAATTGTATTTATGAGATCTAATAACATTCTAAAATGCCTTAATTTTTTGTCTTTATTGTGTGTGTTAACAAATATAAAAACCAATATCGGTATTTAATACCAGTACTCTTCATACTATAAAAGAATCCAATATTATCCCATAATCTACATTAATTGTTTCTAGGATAGCAAACCTCAAAATTTCAATGGTTTATAATCGTGATTTCAATAGATTTTTATTTCTGCGTCGAATTTTTAGTTTAAGAGTGCTTTTATTAGGGTGGTCAGAAAGTCTAGGATAATGGGACCTCAAAGATTCAAGTACACGTTCTAATTGCATTGAATAGAGTTCGACATTGACGAAGCTCAAAAATTATTCCCTCGTAATTCCACCAAACGCAGAGAAGAACCTTTCTTGCAAAGCGTCCATTTTTGGTACTGCAAGAGCTTGCTGATTTGAATCGAGCTATTGATTTTTCCTGTTATAGTTCGTAAAATAAATCCATTTTTGTCGGACGTGACGATTCGTCAAAATACCGTTAATCACGTGGATTGCGTAATAATTTTTGAAAAATTTTGATCCTTCGTTTTTGTTGCTCATAGGTTAATTCATGAGAAATTTCCCTACATCGTTTTTTAACTTTTTCCAGCCTATGTAAATGATCATGGACTGTTGATTTGGGCAAATTAAGTTCTCCTGGAAGTCTTCGTTGACTTTTAATGGGGTTAGCTTCAACAGCTTTAACTATGACATCGAGATCAATCAATAACTGGAGTCCGGTACGTGGTTGGTCATCGAGATCAAATCGGCCATCTTTAATTTTTTGATACCAGCATAAGGATGTTGCACACTTAAAACCACCACTACCTTTTGTTTTGTAGATATTTCGGATCGGTTTTGTGACATTATGGCCTAACTTCAACTCTTACAGCAAAAGTTCAATAATTAAATACATGTAATTGTTAGCTTTCATTTCCTTTATGAAAAATAGAAAGGATTTAAATAAATATCTAAGAATCAATATAACATTTGATTCTGTAAAACAAATCCTTTAATTTGATATATAACATTTACTAAAAATTTGTTAATGCAACAATAAAAATAAGCAAAACAGTATAAATAGTCTAAAGACTTTCCGTCCACCCTAATATCATAACACGTAACATCTTTATTTAAAGTTTCAGATGTTTAACTGAATTTTACTTTATCTTTAAACAATGTTTTAGATAACATAGTATTAATACAAGTAAGAAACTATCCGAATTTCTATAAAATCCAAAAGGAGTTAGGTTTCTAGTTTGTTTAAACATTTTATAACTTTTATAGCTAATATTATTAAAATATAAAATATTTAAAATTATAATATATAAATATTTTATTTACATTTCCTTATTATAATTTCAAATAATAGGTTCATAATCTTTTATTTATCCATTACGGGAATACATCTTTTAAGTTTAACCCATTAGAAAACCAAAATAAGTCACAAAAAGTATTAAATTAAAAATAGATTTCTAATTTTTCTTTTGAATGTATTATCTGCCCATTAAAACATACATGCAAGAACTACCTATAAAAAGTCATCATTGCTATAATTTTATTTTTCAGTCTTTAGGATTTATGAAATTCAATTTATGGATCATAGCTAGGTGGATGTATTTATTTGTTTTGGCTAAGGGAATATGCTTTCCATTCATCACTCATAACAAACAACCCCTTTCTGACAACCCCTTTCTTGTATTAATTTTCAAAAACTTCCAAGAAGATATCCTCATCAGTCGAATCGTCAATAATTCCGAAAACCTATTTCTATCACTCTTCCTACTTCGATCAGAAAAACTTTACTTTTCAAAAAATGCATAACTGAATGCAGTTACGCGTTTTTTTGTAAAATTTTTTAATGATACATGCTGATAACCCGATTCCCATAGCATTTCTGGGAACACTCCATAGTGCGTAAATATAACAAATGAACGCATTTGTTGAAGTCTACACTAAATAAAATAAATATCAGTTAAAAAAAAAACTTACATTCCAGTAATTATGGATTCTTGTTGACCATTCTATCCTGCTTCCACCGAGTTCAGCCGACGCCGAGAGACCTTTTAAAGATCTAGTCGTTGATCTAAGAACGCAGAAATTCGTCTGATAGGTGAGATATATATTTCTATTTCTTTACAGTTTTTTTAAAATAATCATTGATTTTATCCATTTATCAGTATAATTGATTGATATCATAATTCGATTTGAAATCATTACTGTTCTTGTTATCGTTACTATATTATTGTCTATCCAATTTATTTTGCTTAGAGTTGAATGATCGTATGGAAAGTAAGCAATTGACGTTATATTAACGGAGCATAAACGTATCGTAAATATAGTTCAAAGGAGTGCTTAGTATTAATATTGAAGTGTTCGTGATTAATATTGACATATTGTAAGCCTCTGTTTCCAATTATTAAAGTCATTTTTTTAAATATATTTTTTGGTTTTACGAAATCAGACATAGTTGGATTGGTTTTATGAGTTATTTGCAATGTTGTCAATTAATTTGAAAGTGTCGATTTCAGATCGTGAATACTGATTATTAGTTTTAGAAAAATCGTCATTATAAAATAACGGAGCTGAAATTAATTTCAACTTTTGAAATTATTATTATTATCATGTTACTTCAGTTTTAAATTTAAACTATAAATTAATTATTAAATATCAAAAACTGAAATGAAACTTTGAGAATGAGATAAATAAAGTTACATTGAAGTCAGAATAGTAGTTTCTAATATTTCTTGAAGAACCTATTCTACAGAACTGAATTATTTTAAGAATTATTCAGAAGATCCCTCCTTATTATCTTTAAGTTCTTTCCTTTGGCCTTTTTGAATCTTTTGAATTAAACCTAGTCCCATTCCTTTTCTGTTTTTTGCCACTAGTAGAATCACTTTTACTCTACATTTCATTCACTATTCAAATATAACGGTTTTACCAATTTTAATATACATTTAATCACCAGTATTAATTACTTTACCAAAATACTCACTAATTATTATTAAATATTTTTCAGCTCAAAACATTGATTTGATACTCAAACGATTTACTCTATTTTTATAACAGGAATGTATCATCTCAGTTTCAATACATTAACTTCTTATTATTGTAGTAGTAATATTATGTTAATGTCAGGTTGCTGCAAAAATAATGACCGATTTTTAGCAAATATTTTAAAATTCCATAATGCAGTCCAAACAAAACTTTATTTATTAAAATATAATCTTATAATAATCAAGACACTTCTCCCATCGCGGAAAAGGCATATTTATTCCAACTTCATAAAACTCAGGACTTCTGGAAGCAGCAAAATCCAGGAAAGTGTTCTTCACATCTCCTTCATTTTGGAACCGTTTCCCATGCATAAATAACCCCAGTTACTTGAAAAGGTAAAAGCCTGTTAAAACCAAGTCTGGTAAGTATTTTGTATGATCAAGGGCTTCATAACCAAGATCGTATAATTTTTCTCGAGTGATGTTTACTGTGTGGCTAAGCATTGTCATGAAGTAAGATAGGACCTCTCCGATTGACTAAAGCTGGTTGTTGTTATCGAAGTTTTTCTTGCATCTCATCTATCTCTCGAACATAACTCTCGGCAGTAACGGTCTCACCAACTTTCAGGAAGCTGTGATGAATCAGACTATTGGCCGACAACCAAACACTCACCATAATCTTTTTCGGGTGCCACATTGGCTTTGGAAATTGTCGTGGACACGCATCATGATTCAACCATTGAGCAGATCGTCGTCGGTTATCAATGATTAAATGATTATCAATTTAACTTATCATACAATAATCATTTCTCGTCGTACGTTAAAATGAAATCAAGAAACTATGCGTTTTTGTTGCGCAGAAGAAGTCTGGAGCAGATTTCATAACGGAGATTTTTTGATTTTCGGTGAACTCATGCGGTACCAATTTGTCCATCTTCTTAATCAACTTCCAATTTTGTTCAAGTGGCAAAGAACTGTGATATGATTAAAGTTGATGTCTTTCGCAACTTCTAGTGTCGTTTTCCTTGGGTCTGCTTCGATCATTGATTTCAACTGAGCATCATCAACTGAAGATGGTACTTCCAGGTACTTCTCGTACTGGTACTTCCAGGTCGAAACTTTTCAAACCATCTACGTAAAGGTCCGTTCAGAAACAGTTTCATCTCCCCATGCTTGAATAATATTTCTAGTCGTTTCTGCAACATTGTGACCAAGTTTAAATTCATGCAAAGTAATTTTTTAAAGCATTTCTCACATTGTTAACAAATTTAATTTAATTAATGCATTTAAACAACTTATTATTTTATTAAACTTATCAGAAATTTAGCTTGAAATTGATATAATATTGATTCTGAAATGACTGAAACAGAAACAATTTAAACTATTCAGTGTAAAAAAGGGCATTATTTTTGCATCAACCTAATATTTTATTATTTTCTGATTAAAATAAAGTCATGGTTTAATCACGTTTAATCATTTTATTAAACTAGAAAAACAAATACTTTTCTAATAACAAAATAAAAGTGGAGAATATTATATTTTTGCTTATAAATAAATAAAAATATTTCCAATTTATGATTAAATTATAGGGTAAAATATGTTTGTAAATTTAGAGTAATATTGAATTGAAATTGAAATTATTATTATTAATTATTATAAATATCTTCCGTAAGAAAAGCTTCTTTGAAGTAAAATCATCATGATTTATGAATTCACTATTAATAATATTATACACAAGGTTTGGAGATTCATCAGGGTAGTCCTTAAATTCTTTATTTTATGTTATCAGTTAATTAAAGAATACCTTTATGTAATTCAACTGATAATAATAATAATAATAATATGAGAATTCAGAACCTGTTTCCATTGATCTATTTTCGAATAATTTATAAAATATTTATATATATAACTGTAAATTCTGAAAATGTATCAGATAAAAATGTTTTCGTACATGATCCTAGCCCTAACTG
>JBBMKC010239910.1:0-10972 GCA_037834085.1 Bipalium vagum | reverse complement strand
AAATTTGAAAAGTTCACTTTTAGTAATCAACATTTTTATTGATTTTACTTCGAACGTACGCGCACTAAATCCTTCTGCATGTGCATATATTTTATGTTAAGTTTCTAAAAAGACCACTATCGACATTCTTAACCCAATAAACATAAAAAGTCCGCTATCGATATTTTTAACCGATTAAATATCAACAATTATTATTATTATTATTATTATTATTATTATTTTATCTTTTTAGGTCTTTATATCAAAAACTTAACAATATTTATAATAAATAATTTAATAACTGAAGTAGAAAATAAGTATAGTAATGAAAAATTATTATCAAAATAAATCAAAGAAAAATTATAGAATTTAACAAAATGATCAGAATCCAAATTATGGCAAATAAAAAATTAACAAAAAACAGACAGAAATTTTACAAATTTGTCTCTGAGTGACCCGAAACAGAGATATATAGGCCTTTTTGATCAGAATATTCTAAATAAAAACTTTTAATCCTATTACGTATAACATCCAAGGTTACGAAAACTTCTTAAACTCGTTGTCAGACAATCACCAACCTAACAATGAAATCAGTTGTAAATAAAATATAAAAAATTAAACGTTTTAAGATATAAAAGTAATCATAATTTCGGTTTCGGTTGGAGTAAAAGCATTTTTTCTTATTTTTCTGGTTTCTACTTACAGAAAATTAATAGAAGCAGATAAATGTAGAGGAAATTATTGATTTTTCCAGTCTTTACGAACATTTTTGAACCATACTAATTGAAAGATTTTTTCAAAACATTAAACAATTAGTTTGTTTTAATCAAAACAGTAAAATTTTGAAAATTTGATTTTTTCACAATTGAAAAACAAAGGTTTATAAGAAACTCTATTTGGTTATAAAATCTCAATTTCCACTTGTTTTTAAGTTACTTCTCGGTACCATACGCAAACAAGTCGACAGATTCAAATGCCATTCTTTTTGTTTCTCTGGTCTGGTTAATTAAAATATTTTGATATTGAACATTGTTCTCATTTTGTCGTTTTCCGCGAAGGTTCTTGGAAACTGTGGTTTGAAAAAATTTCGGATATTCATCTAAAAATCTGATTAAATGATTTCTATTCTTCATCATTTTGTATTTCTTTAATGCCAGTATTAAAACGATACCAATACATAAAAGCAATAAATAATAAAACATTGTTGATTGGTTAATTGATTATTGTAAGTGATTATTTCAACAAATTTTATTTTTTTTATTTCCTAATAATTCATAAATCAAGGAAATTAAATCAGAAAACTTTAATAACATTTTAAAAATCTAGTTAATTTTTTCTATTTATAATATTCACATAATTAATGATTATACAAAAATTTTTATTGATTATTCAAAAATTTTTATTGATTATTCAAAAATTTTATAATTGGATTTTTTACTTAATGTTTGATCGATAATTATTACGAAGAAGGAAATATTGATATTTGTGATATTAATGAAGAATATTTGGAAGAATAGGCTTGATATGTTAACTAGAACTGACAAAAGTCCTAAATTTTTATTAAAAGAAGTTGATGAAAATTTTTTAAAAATTGGATTTCGAATTTTTCAAGTATTATTTAAAAATTATCAATTCTTGGTAGGTATAATTGTTTTGGTCTTTGATCATCTGAAGAAAATAATTTCTGGAGTTAATTCTTTGTCTGCGGCTCATATTGTAAGAATTGTGTTCCTAGAAACGTTTTATCTGAGTCTGATTTCACCAATCTGATTATCAGAAGAATGAGGAGCTGTCGTTTTCTTTTCATTATTCACCAACGAGTTAGGCATAAAACATACAAAAATGTTCTGCTAAACTTTAATGTATTATAAATTATTTTCTCGATGATTCTGATAGATACACGTTTGTGTTCTCCAATAATTTCCAGCACTATTAGTACCTTTTCAGATCGCTAATTCACACGATGAATAGTCTTATATACTCTGTCTACCTTTTTGGAATCCAGAATACCACAAAAAAGTTTTGACGAACAAATTATCTTAAATAGAAACCGTTTTCGTCTATTGGTATTTATTGAAAATGGATTTTGGTGATTCAAGTTTCCTCATTTTTCATTGAATTTTCTGAAACAGTTTAATATAAAGTTATGGCATCTCATAGAGAAGAAAGATGGTAAAGTACTCTGGAAAATGATAATCAGAAGTAGCACACACATCCTGAACTTTAGATATGGTGTGTCTATTGTTTTATATTTATTACCGTCATTCGGAGGAGATACATTGTATTTCTTATACAGACTTTCAACACTGCACCTTTTTATAAGAAAGCTAATTTAGATGAGAATAGTTCTATCATTTCATAATCAAAAATTCCTCGAAAAATAGAAATAATCCAAACATCTACTCTTAAAAATATTGATTAACATGGTAAGCAAATAAAGTCTATTCTATCATAATTCTGTTTTGGAAATATTTTATTGATTTTTATTTTAAAATTAAGAATCAATACATATAATATTCTTTCAATTTTTATTTCAAAAACCTGAAGAATTTTAAGGATTAACTTTCAAATTCTTACGAAAACAAACACAAAAGATGGAAATAAATTTCTTGATTTTTTTAATTATTTGGAAGGACCAGCCTTGTCAACAGCATTATCAGTTCAACGTGAGGAGTTTGAGGAAACAAGTCTACAGGCACTGACATTTCGGGAATGAAAGGACGACCATGAGTTCTCTTGGAAACGGGTCGAGCGAATCTGTGAAGAGAAAATCATTTAACATCTCTTCTCATACATAAGACTAGCTTACTCAATGAAATTCTTGTACGCCGATTCTGGACTGCATGAGACATAAATGATTTTGTTGACCAGAGAACAACGACGAAGGGCTTGCACTACGTTCGTATCTGGAATCAAATGATTGTTAACAAAAGGAAGCTGAGAAACAATTTCTTTTACGTAAGCCTGCACGCGGTGGATCGACAATCACAACAAATTCATGATCTACCTCATTCCTGTTTTCCATATTCAAAAGATTTGCCATCAAATCTTCTGCCTTGCCAACATGGAAACTTGCATTGTCGATTTCTTCATAGAAAATTATTTTAATTGATTTATATAAGGATTTTTACTGTTCAACTTTGCATTATATATAGCGTCTGTGATAGATTCAGCGCACATTTCCACTCCAATAACATTATGGACGATCTGAAAAATTAACAAATTAAAATATCAGGATCTTATTGTGACCGCATTTTTTACCCGATAGGATAATAATAACCAAAAATTGGAAAACTATAAATTAATGAAAGATTTTTATTTTGAAAATCACTAATTTTAATTAATCAGGTCTAAAATTTAATTAAATCTGTGTTTAATAAATGAAGCCTGTTAATTTGGGAACCTCTAAATTTTATTAATAAAAATTAAATATTGACCCTCTATAATTTGGGCAAAATATTCGGTCTCAGTGGTGCAAACATTGACGGGTTTCAATGTATAATAAAAATTAATTGAAATTTATTAATATTCATTTTTAACATTCAAAATAAATAATCAATTTAAGACGAGATTTTTAATTACGAGAATCAATAATTTTAATAATGAAAATTACCATTAACAACTTTTCAACATTAAAATGAAAAATAAATTAATTAATGATAAAATAGAGCGAATAAAAACCAATATCAAAAACATAAATCTTAATTTATTTAATTTTCATACTAATCAGAAATCAATAATAAGTTATTAAAAAGGGTGGGGGAGGGTAAAAATGGTAGGTATAAAATAACAAAAATTAAACTTGGAGACATTTTATTTATTTTTTCTCAATTATAATTTTTTTATTAAAATAAAATAATGAAAATATTGAGCCAATTAAAAATCTTAAATCAATAAATAATAAAATAAAGGGTTTTTTGTTAACATATGTACAGAAAGAATTGAATGTCGTTACACCGACACAACTTCTCAGGGAGTCATTAATCCATGAAATAATGGTTCCGGATTTTCTATCCGTGTTATTCCTGGACGTAGTAAGGATAAATTTTCCCACAATGACGAGTCAATGAACTGACAGAAATATAAACAACGATTAAAGGACGATCGCGAGACTTACATCTGCCATAGCAAGACCAATGGTTCCAGTACCACAACAAACGTCGAGCAAGGTGATTTTCTTACCAGGACATTTTTCAATCACTTCTTTCACCAGAATTCTCCGAATTGCCCCGTATAATTCCTGTGCAGCCAAAGTATTGACTAAACATTTTTATTTACGATTAAATAATATCGATTTCGATAAAAAATCAAAATCACCCTGAAAGAAGGCATTGAACGAAATTCGAAAATTGATATCCATCAGTCTTTCATAAACGAATCCCGATCCGGCAATAATTCTCGTCGTAGTCAGATCCACAGGATCACTGTTGTTACGTCTCGTTGTCAATAACAACGACGTTATTCCACACCCGATACCCTCACCGACTGGGCTCATAAAGTAATGATGGAAGAAAGTACTGATCGATTCCAAATCGATTTCCGTTAAATTCTGAGGATGTAAATCGATAATCATCAAGAGACTGGAATTGGTGTCGCCATTGGTCGATTGGTCAAGATTAATCGATCCCATTCTCAATGTCACTCCTCTCAAATGTCCCTCATCTATGCCGGGAGTGAACAAGGTCAATTGAGGCTGGAATTTCTCACTCATCAAGATCGGCCAAATCAGATTTAAATGATCGATTATAGCAACCATTTTATCGGGGAGAATAGACAACGAACTGGCGTCTCCGACAGCATCGAAACCACCGCGATATTTGCCGTGACAAAAACCGGCAATTGGTCCTGAAAAGATCGTCGGAATAAGTCTCTGGAATTCAACTTTTTATAGGCTACCTTTTCCGTCCAAGGTCATTCCAATGGTGAATTCGCATTTATTCCGATAATCGCTTTCGATTGGCTGAAAAAAGTATCGTCAGCACATGAATGACATCACAGTGAACCATACTGATCTGATGATGGGCCACAACGGACAGATCACGTCATGATCGTCTGTCTGGCTGAAGTAATTCGTACTCGCTTTGATCATGGGGTTTTCTTTGTTGAGTTTCAAATAGAGGTTCTGCAGAATTCCCTTAATCTTATTTTCCTTGGCGATCAATTGATTTTCGTACGGCTTCCGCCAATATTTCACCACATGGTCCTTCAATCTGAACGGATTCATAGAACACTAGAAATCATAAGTCAATTCAATGTACTTTTCTTCATCGGTTCGTACATCTTGATCATCAAGTTTCAATCTTTTGCTGTCACTCGAATCGGCATTTTCGTCTTGTAGTTCTTTACGTTTTTGAAGATAGGGATCTGCGCGACCTTTGGCGATCTATAAAATTTAATTTTTGTTAATAACAGTTTAAGAAGGCATTTATTAACTTTAGCTAGTAATGTCTTTCCTTTCCAATTGTGGCCGGTCACTTTTTCTATTGCCATATCTCTGTCTTCAGCGGATCTGTAGTAAAACATAAGATATAAAACGAAGAGGACAGATTATTTTACTTGAATGTAACAAAAGACAAGTCTTTTAATATTTTAACCTTATGAGGATTTAAACCGATTGACTTTAATCTCTGTTTCAATTGCTGTAATAAACTGGAGTAATAGTACATTGTGGAGAAAAAAATAAATTACACTAAATCCGACTTTTGTGTGAAGGTTCTTGATTTCAATTTTATAAAGTTCCGAAGTAAAATCACCTTTATCCAAATAGCCATAAGGATCGGACAAGGAAGGTTCCATTATTTTTATTAAATTAATAAATGAAAAATTAAAGGCCGTGAAATTTAAAGATTGTTAATTTTCTATCAATATTTAAACAAAATTCAAAAGTAAGTTTCTGATCAACAGACCAAAATATCATAATTAGAGTTTTTTATTGGTATTTGAACTTACTGTTAGTTTTATTATTACTATAACTGATTATTAAATTTTATTATGTTTTAATACATCCTATTAGTTTGAGAAGCTTTTGTATTACTGATTTTCAACGAGTAAATTTTAATGAAAATTATTTCACAATTATATCTTAAAATTTGAAACATAACTAATACAAAGATTCTTTTAATTTTAAATAATTTTTGTTTACTCAGTGAAAAATCGTTACGAAGAGTTTATAAATAGTAATCGATTATAATAATTAATGAAAAAAAAATTCTACAGTATAAATAAAAATTAGTTAAATTAAATAAATACGAGGGTAAGAGAGCATTGGATCAATTAAAGGTTCTTTATTATCTTCTTTATTTTACTTGTATTTATCTTTGGTTCTCCACCAGAGGACCAGTGAGTATAAGAGCGAGTGGATTCTTTTCCTCTTTCCCTTTTTTCTAAAATTGGATTTAGTCAAAATGAAAAAATTAAGAAAACAAATAAGCATTGTAAATCTATTTATCTTCATCATTTTCATTTACAACTACATATATAACTAGTCTTTGCAACTTCCACAAGTTCTGAGAGATCTAACAAAATAATAATTAAACTTAGAACAACACAATAACAACATATAATAGATTTCTCAATACGATTAAGTAAGACCACTTACATGTCTGTATTAAAATGATCAATAAAATTACAAAGATATTGACTAATTTTCTTAACTTTTATTTATTTTCATAGAAAATTTAATTGATATTTAATAAAAAAGATTAAAAAAAAACTAGAATGAGACATAAATTTATTCATTTAGAGCATTAGAAACCAGACTGACAATTTTCCTCAAATAATTTTTACACAGAATTTTCACATTTAGTATGTGTAAATAATTTTTATCTTTGGATTACGACCAATTTCTTTGAGAATCTTTTTTTCCTGATCTTTTATCAGATTCACTTTTTCCTTGTGAAAAATTTTCCAAAACCGATATAATATGATAATTTTTCATTGATTCTTCCTGAAATTGTTTTATTAACTCGTCTTGAAAAGGGTGTTGTTCTAAACAGTCGAAATAGATTTCCGAATCTTCATCATTGCCATTGCATTCAGATGGTCCACCAAAAGTGGATTCGTCTGATTCATAAAGATGGATATTGTTTGGTAATCCTTGATTATTGATTTTACTTGAATTTTCATTTTGACATTGAACACTGGTAGACTTCATTGAATTTTGATCAGTGAACGTATCGGAATAGAATTCATCTTCATTGCTAATGATTTCACTTTGAAGCCAAGAATCACACTCGCTACTGACAATATCACTTTGTAGCCAAGAATCATCTTCAGTCTGTTCATGTATATCACTGCTGGAGGCAAAATGGCTTGCATTAAAGAATGAGCTACCAGGAGAACCGGTATCTATTATCGAACCCATACTTCGTGAACCAGAATCGTTATTCAAAAAGGGACTGTTGAAAGGTCTTGAGAAGCAGTCATCAGAATCGTTTTCGTAAACATTTCCGTTCTGAAGGGTGAATTATAAAAATGTAGATAAGTATTATTGATCGACATAGGAACAAGTTATTTAAATCAGCTTCAAAATAATAGTGAAATATTAATAATTAACTAATAATTAATAATATATTATTTGTGAAAATCAAACGTACCTTTTTCAGCTTCGATTTAAAATAATTGTAAATGTTCAGTTTATTTTTGTTTTGTATCCTAAGATAATTGTTAAAAGTTGTTCATTTCAAAAAAGAACATCAAACTTGTATGCTTTTCGATTTTTCTTAATGAGATGGAGAATCTGTCGAGTTTTCCACGTCCTCAATGCCATAATCTTAATCTTTCTATCCTCATCATAGTAGTAGATGAAAAGGAACCCCAGTGTTCCGATGCAATTTAACAGGTTCATCCAACTTAACTCGATCTTGATTTTGACCTTGTAAATCGATATTCCTTTTGGTGAAATTCCAATTTTATATTTACCTGATCTGGAAAGCTGAAATCATTTATATGAGGTCTTTCTGTTACTTAAATGTCTTAGTCCAAATACTTACATGGTATTTATCCTCTCCATAATCTGACAAGGTGGAGGTTTCATCAACGAAAAGTCTATCGACTTGAAAGAATGAGAGAAATCTAAATAGAAACAGTATGATATTAAATTTCTCTTTTGGGTCTCCCACAAGTCGCCTTACTTCAGGATTTCATATTGGTAAATGAACTCATTTCTTAATAATATTTGACTGTTGATTTCATCAAATAATAGTTTATATCTCCAAAGAGAATTTATCTCAAATTGTTTTTCCTTATAATTTCCGAATCGAGAATGAAAATCCTTTGCTGACAACGAAGCATACAAATTAAGAGGGCAGTTGATCCTGAAGAAAAATATCAATAATAATAATAATAATAATAATAAAAAAGTAGGGTCACAACTTTTTAATGTAGATATCCTCTTTGATCTGTTCAACCAAATAGTAAAGGGTCATGTAATCTTTTATATGACGAGAGTCTGGTGGATAATATTGAAAGGTAAACGTAAAAACGTCAACACGTTTTTTCTCTAATCCAAATGCATTATATAATTATAAAGAAAATGATAAGTGTTTCTCACTCATTATTCTGACGATCTTCTTCTTATATTTCAACCATTTCTGGAAAGATATTTACAATCAACAATCTTTGAAACACAACTCTTACTTTATTTCCGGTACTTTCTGACAGATGATATAATCCAAAGTAATGAGGTTCCGTAATATTAAGATCGGCACAGATTCGCGCTATCAAGTCTATGGTGCGGTGATTTTCCTAAAGAACATCCAATTGTGAGCTTGGGGGTGATGACAAAAAGAGAATTACGTTAAATTCATATACTGACGATGTTTGGTTAAATATAAGGACTTCACAGCGATATATCTTCATTTTCTGGTTGCAAACTAAGATGTCATTTTTTATATTCCTCATTCCTTTTGTGAGATCTCTGTACAAGAAAAATCTTTTATTATTGAGAAGGAAGGGGTGATCATCTTTGTTACTGCTGATTTGATAAAAATTCGACATAATAACAGTGCTAATAAAATCATATATGAATGCTTATATACATAATGTTGGACACAATTGCGTAACAGTTTACTCCTTAAATAGTTCCTTAAACTACTTCCCTGAATTAATAATATTTGATAATATTAAGTCATAATATTTTTTAGATCTGGTAATATTTTTGAGACAATAAATAATGGAAACATTTGTTAATAAATATAAATAACATTTTCCTTTCACCCCTTTTCATTTTTTTACAATATATAAAGAATTATCCCTATAAATACTATTAAATAATAATATAGTTATTATAATCATTATTTATTATTATTATTATTAATTATTATTATTATGATTATTATAAATTAAATAACGATAAATAACGAAATATTTATGAGAAATGTGTAAAAATTCAAAAATTGAGTTAGTGAAAAATCGATTTTATTATTGAAATTAATTCTTGTTAAGACAGTTTAGAAAATCCCATATTTTTATTGAACTGACATAAATCAAATCAAAGTTTCCCATTATTCATATTTAAAAACAGCTCTAAAAGATACATTAATAATTTATGGAGTTATATTGGGTTAAAATAAATAAAATTTAATATTTCAGAAAAATATCATTCAAGAAACCACATATCATATTATTTAAATAATTGAATTGATATATTTTGCTTTTTTATATATTTGATCTGGTCTTATAATTTCAGCAAATTCTTGTTTGTTTTAGTCCAATATTTTAAAGGAATTTTTAATTTATAATTAATACAATTATTGATATTGGATTTTGCCATGTGAAATGTCCGATTTCAATAGTTAATTTTTGTAAATGTTTTGTAATCTTTTATTGTAAAGCTGCAGAGATAAATTATATTTGCATTGAAATTCTCTTATCAAAATTATGGTATTTTCAAACTTGTTTAAATAATTCAAAACTTTTAGAAAATATCAGAAGGGCGCACAAACTGAAAAAAAAAGAAATTTTCAAAATTTACTTAAACGAATGGAAATGACGATATGCAACTTTAGAAGCTACTAAAAACTAATTTGGCATTCAAAACAGGTACATCTAATGACTTGACAATTAGTTTGTGTTATGAGAAATTTGCAAAAGGTTTCGAAAGCCGATCAAACACAGACCGCGGAAGTTTCAGAAATTGACCGAGGTGGAATTAAATTCAAGCAAAACATTTCGGGATCTTGCCAAAATATTTTGCCTGATATTATGATCCCAATTTAAAATTTTTCTTTTAATTATTTCAATCTCTGAAAAATCATATATTAAGAGTTTATAAAGTCCATGTTTTCAAAGGATTCTATAAAGACAATTAAGGTGAGTAAAAAAAATACATTACTATCTTTCAGTCTACAAAGTTATCACGAGTATAAAGTATACCTTTCTTCATTAACTTTATAATAACTCAGATCAACAAAGTTAGGTATCTTTGATGGATGAAGAATTCTGATTCTTACGGAAGTTTATACAAATAAAAAATTTTGACTCATGTTTTAATTGTTGCCATTTTTTTATTAATTCTCTATCGAAACTTCGTAAAAAATATTAAATTTAGAATAAGGTGATATTAGGTGTACTTGTATGGCCTCGAAGTTTGGTAATTTAATTTTTGAAAAAACTTTCGCAATTTATGCTGTCTAACTGAATTACTGTTAAGGAGTGTCTATTTATGTGTATTGTGTTGTGTGCTTGCAAATATTTTTTAATTTTCTTTAAATCACCCAAAACTATGTATATGTCGAAATCTATCCACATATATTTGATGAGGAATCAATATTATGTGATTCATAAGTTGATATGTTTGCTTTGTGCATATTTCTATTGAATAAAGATTATAATTTTTTGCTTTGATTCCATCGAATAAATTCTAATACTGTGAAGCAACCCCAGACATGAATGGATGGACCATGTCCCATAACTGAGTGGGTAAAGGCAGGGTTATACTTTTCCAATGCAGTTCTTTGAACCAATAACCTATTTGATGACGAATAGGATTGAA
>JBBMKC010239899.1:0-10973 GCA_037834085.1 Bipalium vagum | reverse complement strand
ATTATTATTATTATTATTATTATTATTATTATTATTATTATTATTATTATTATTATTATTATTATTATTATTATCCCATGTTGGTGTAGGTGTCCTCGCTTTCCTTTCTTTAACTCTTTTGCCAGTTGGATTTTACAGACTGATCTTCTTAGTGAAGTCTGTCACCACAGTTTTCATCTTCTCTTCCTTCTTATTCTGTCTCCTTCTTTCATGCTCTTCCTTCGACATCATTGGTTCAAAGTCATTATCACTATCATCCTTATCGACAGTCCATGTCGTTGCGGTAAACTTGATAGCTTCATCATGTTTGTAACGGCTCTTCGCTCTCTTCTCCATCGCTTCTCGATATGGCAACACAACGCTCCTGTTGTCATGATAATCAGTGGTGTTCCACAAGTTCCTGTGGTCATGACCCAATTGGTCTTTTTCTCAACTGCTTCTTTTTGAAACTTTCGTTTTCTCGATCCTGGTTTACCTTTCTTACGTCTCTTTGTGGAAATTATTGGTACCCGTCTCATCACTTCCTAATGGATTCCCTTTTTTATTGGATTGATTTTAACAAAATGTCTAGTGCTTGATCCGTTTTTGGCCAAAAATATATATATTCATAATTCTCGACAATGTTTTCTTAGCTAAAAGGTGACCTCCAAGTGCTCCATCATGGTATTGCATCATTAAGGGATTTCTATCTTTGCACAGTACCACGTAGCCCTGATCTTCTGATAAAATATAATACTCCCTTCTTTATTTTAAATGTGTCTTTTAACTTTTCCCAGTTCTTTACCAAATCTTCCTGAACATTTCCTTCCATACATCCCTTGATTAGTTCTATTTCGTCATCAGCTTTCTGATCGTTTTCTCGCGAATCAATCGTATTCACTCTTCTGACCGCTGCCAATACGGTTTCTTCTTCTTCAGTGAACTGCGCATCCTCTTGTGATAATTCCTCTTGTCTCATTTTCGATAAAGTGTATGGGTTGGCATTAGCTCTCCCCTTCCGATACCGAATCTCGATATCATCCTCTTGTAGTAATAATGTCCATCTAATCAATCTACTAGCGGTATCTCTATTCTTTAGTAACCACTGTAATGGATTGTGATCAGTGAATAAAATAGTTTTACGTTCCCACAAGTAGTGCCTGAACTTTTTCACCGCAAACACTATCGCCAGTGCTTCTTTTTTCGATCGCCGCCTAATTCATTTCGTGCTTTTTCAGTCCTCTACTAAAGTACGCTATTACAAGGTCTTTTTCCCCCTACCTAAATTTTCCTTCCCTTTTCGGGATCTAGTCTAATTCCTGACCCTGATACTATGTGACCCAAATATCTGACTTCGCTCTTTGTCCAATTTTCATTTGGTAGGTTTTACCTTCAAACCTGCTACTTTCAATCTATTGCTGCTACGTCCTTAATATGTTCATCAACATTGATTGCAAATATTATAATATTATCCAAATAGACCATGGCATGTTCAACATCCATTAATATCAGATTCCTCAACCTCTGAAACGTTACTAGAGCTCCTGTCAATCCAAACGGTATCTTTGTATACTGATACAATCCCTTGCTTGCTACGCACGCCGTAATTTCTTTTCTGTCTTCATCCATAGCAACTTGATTATAACCCTTCTGAAGATCCATCACTGTGAATAGTGTCGACCTCTTGATCTTGTCGAACATCATCTCAATCACTGGAATTGGATATGTATCCTTTCTCGTAACTTCATTTACTTCCCTGTAATCAATACATATTCTTATCGAACCATCTTTCTTTTTCACCATTATTACAGGTAATGCACAATGTAACAACTCGGTTCAATCGTCTCTATTTCCAATATATCCTTTATCTGTTGACGAATTTCCACTTCCACCGCAATGGTTGACGATATCCTCTTTGCTAGATTGGGGTTGACTCCGTAAAAATAATTTTATGTTTTAGAATTTGAGTAAAACCCAAATCGTATTAATTTTTGCAAATACTCTATCATATCTTGCTATTTCTTTCTGTAGGTATTCTCTTTGGCGCTCTGTCAAATTCTGACTTGTAATCACTATCGATTTATACCTTTTTATTGCACTGGATTTCAAAATGTTTATAGCATCTGCATATGGTTCATCCGTTAATGGTTGTAACTGGCCAATTCATATGTTCGAATAAAACTGCTTTTTCTTAACGTCAAAGTTCGCGACCCTTATCTGTACCTTTCCATCTCTGATTTGTACTAATTCATCCACTGGTCCATGTAGCCATCTCAAAAAAAGGGAACTATTACTGAGAGGAAAGACCCCAGTAATAGTTCCCTTTTCGAACTTTATTTATTAAAATACAATACAAATAAACAAGTCCTTGTTTATGCGCTATGTTATAGACTTAGCTATTGTCTCTACTACCAACACTTAACATTTTTCCCTCCTATGGGAGCCGGCCAGAACAATTCCAGAATTAAAATAAGCTTCTCTGACGGATTTTGACTAATTAAAGGATAAATGTGTAAAAATATTTATAGAGGTGTAACTATTAAGGTTTAGGATTGTATTTAACATAGAGTGAAGGACTTTGAACATCAACGTAATAAATCGTTCTTTTAATGATTTCCATAACTATTAAAATTAATTGCACGAAAAGCATTACTTTTTCCGTGCGCTGCACATAACCTATGTTATTACTGTTTTGTTTACAAACTGATATATTTTATGCGAAAATGTTTTAGGAACATGCATCTACAAGTCTTGGTAACATGTGTTGAGCAAATGACTGGATATCAGAAAGTTTACTACTTTGAACCACTATTGCTTTAATCATCAAAATTATCTAATTAATTGACAATGGGAAAATGTAAACAGAGTTATTTTCTTGGATAACAAGCTAAAAAATATTCAGAAAAAAAGTTTTAAAAATTATTATTACTTAAGTAAAAATTAAAAATCAAATTTTCACTACAAAAATTATTCTTGTTTATTCAATATCATACGAAAATATAAAACTGCGTGAAGTTAAACAAACACTAAATCGATTTTATTTTATTTCAAAATGAAGACATTAATACACATTTCGATTCCTGTCACAATTATTAATAGAAAAAACAATGACGACAGCTGCGATCGACCACACACGCAATCGCTGGAGGACGGGAACTCGGAGTCAAGACAACTGGCTTGGAAGACTAAACAACTTTTCTGGTGGCAGAAAATGGAGCTTTAGGTGAGTGATTACGTTGCTCAAAATGACATAGCTCTCTTTGGACACACTGAATTTGATGCTTTTCGTTTGTCCCTTTGAGTTGCGGCACAACTGGCAGATGAACAGGCCCGTGAAGCGGGGCCCGACTTCGGTGTATTGGACATTGATGTCGAGATCGAAGTCACTCTTGAACTGGAGCTTGACGTCTGGGTATTTTTTCGAGACACGCTCAATCACGCTTTCGGCCCATAAATTTAGCAATTCTTCCCTCTTTTCTAAATTTAGACGAACATTCGATCGGTTCTGCACGTTCTGATGGTTCTGTTGTTGATGGTGATTGTGCTGTGACTGCGGCGGTGGTGCCGCAGGTGGGTCGTCGTTGAGTTCGTTATTGTCATTGTCTGAGTTCCTTCGAGATTCGTTTAACGCCTCAACCGATGTCAGATTGGATTTTCTTTTCTTGTCACCGTTTCCATGGACAGTCTTTCCTTTTTGAATTCGTTTGATTGCGCGCATGATTTTCAACTTAGTACCAGGTGAAAACCAAAATCCGGATTGGTTGTAGATGACGCACGAGTCCAAATACTGCTCGAAATCTTTCTCGTTTAATAGAAAGTCATGCAGGTATTTCTCCATGTTACTCAACGTGTCGTCTGTCACCTCAACAATGTCGTTGTAATCGAGAATGCCGCATATTTCAAAGAGCTGAATTAGCTTTTCCGAATAGGTAACATCGATTAAAACCCTTTTACAATATTCATCCATTTTCTAACACCACAATCAGTTACACTTGGTGACAAGGTAATAAAATCGACTGGAGTGATTTGCTTTTTGGACTTAAATTTTTAAAATTTTTAAGGGATCAGTAATATTTTGAAAACAAAGTTTAAAAAATTAAAATAAATATAGATTATTAATAATCGGTTAAAACAAACGAAATTTACAATTTTATTTTAAATATTTAAAAAATAATAAATTAAGAAAACACTTTTTATCTAATTTTATGATACCAGATTTTTGTTGCTATTTAAATGAAAAATAACAGCTTTTCTCTAGAATATTTATCAAATTTTATAAGTTATTGATTTTTAAAACAATTATATATTATAATTCATTTCCCTCACATTTTGCTTTGTATTAAGATCGGGCAAGACTATTATAATATTAATGACGATAATTAAAAAGATACAAAATTTGTATAACTTTTCAATTATAATTTAATTATTTCTTTAACTTTTTAGGATTCAGTTTGAAAATTATATTATCTTCCTTTATATACATTGTACTTTCTCACGGTTCCTAGTAGTTTATATATCAAATTATACCTAAACAGTTTATATATTATTAAACAACTTTTTCTTAAGATCTATTATGGGTTGCGTGATACTAAATTTTAAATTCTTAGAATATATCTACTCTAGTTTCGAAATGAATTTATTTTATTAAAAAAATTTAATTAAATGATTTTTAGTATTAATTCTGTGAAGATATCAAGAATATAATAATCAAAATAGAGAAAAAATTTTGATTAATTTGTTGAATAATCTTCCATGTTGTAAGGACTGGATGTCGTGAGCTCACATTCTGCATAGATGAAAGGGATGTAGTTAATGTACGTAATACTAAGTCTCTTATTGTATGTCTACAACAGGTTTATGAAAACATTAATTATTTCATTTTACAACAGAAAGCTGTTTTTTTGTTACACAGGTATTTATATTTTAATTTTGTAGAAACAAAATTTCAGTAAGTTTCTATGTTCAACAAGTGACTCCCTGAAACGAGGCTTCACTCAAAGTCTGATCTTCATTATGAAGGGCAGTGAGAATCTTAAATATACTCCTGTTGGGATCCATAGAAAAAAGAGGTCCCAGCACTAATCATCTCAAATTTAAAGCCCGCAAAGGAGCCGAAACCACTACAGCTAGAGCATGAGCTTATGGAGAATGATTCTCCAAAGCTCATTATTGACAATTAATAAACATTTTGATTATATTTTTATTTTAAACATTTGCATGAAAAAGCCTTGTTAGGCTTACTTTCTTTTTAATTTTGACTCTTCGACGCTTACTGCGAGAAGTAATCTCGAAAATATAAAAATGCTAACACTATTAATATAGGTTAGAACTGGGCTCACTAACTTTGTCAAAGGTAGTGTAACAAATATGTATTCTAAGATACGAACTAATTATAATTAAATTAACTAAAATGACGTTTTTGTTACAAAAATATATTTGATAATACAAATACAACTCTTATCACAGTTATAATATTAATTAATTAAAATCTTCTTGGTTTTATGATAACCGACGAAGTCCTGGTGTTAAAAATGCGTATTTTGTCGCCTAGAGCGAAGCAGAATCGAATTTCCAAGAAAACAAACAAAAGAATTAAAAAGATTAATAAAAAGAACGTATTGAGGAGTATTTGCTCTGAACAAGTTAATAATTATTTAATTAATATGATTTTTCTCAAAAGAGATCGATGTTTCAAATAGCCGAAGCGTTTTTATTACTTTTTACTATTACCAGCTTAACTTGTCGGAACGAAGTTAATTGCGAATTGAATGAATTATATACTCTTGATTTTCACATTCCTGATTGTTGGAAAATAAAACTTTACATTAATAGAATAATATGGGGTTTTTTGCTATTTTAAGAAAGTTCTTATATTATAGAACTTACTAAATATAGCCTCCCTCATATTAATAACTTTTCATATTAATGTATTTTTAGCAAGTTTTTTTTCTAATTTATTATTATTCATTATTACTCATTATAATTATTTTTATCAATTTTGTGAGTTAAGTTTTAATTAACTTCAACCCACAATTTATATTATTATTTTATTTATTTATATTAATTAAAAACGAATATATAATTTAATTATTATTATTTTTATAAAATGACATAAAAAGAGTCAAAATATAAAAGAAAGTAAGCCTAACAATGCTTTTTCATGCAAATGTTTAAAATGAAAATGTAATCAAAATATTTGTTAATTTTCAATAATGAGCTTTGGAGAATCATCTTCCATAAGTTCTTGCTCTGGCTGTAGCTGTTCCGGCTCCTTTGCGGGCTTTGAATTTGAGATGTTTGGTGCTGGGGCCTCTTTTTCTATGGATCCCAACAGGAGGAAGCATCTCAAGTTGGCTTCAATGCTTTACTGTGGATGAGGATGCTTGACAGTGCAATCCAGATGATCTCAGATTCCGGTTACCAAATGAATGTTGAAAGAAATCTGAATCTTTATTCACTTTTGCATCGTTATATGACGATGTTCAAGTGTTGGGTAAATCTTATGTTACCAAGCATCATGACGAAATTCATTCACTAAATCCTAAAACGTTATGAACTATAATTTATGTTGCACCGGAAATTCTTGCAAGTTGACTTATTATGCTCCAGAGGTGATGAAGGTGAAGTTGTGGCCACTAATTAACGCGGAATTGGGTTGTGCTATAATCCACCAGTACAAGGGTATCACTAATCCGTGGAAATCCCAGTCGCTCGTTAAGGAGATGTAGAGTAACTGCTTCAATCGATAAAATCTTTTTACGTTAGACAAAAGAAATTTAGAGTCAGTGGTTTTTAACACATCCAGCTTTTCATAGCACAAAAGATAATGTAACTTTTTCTGCAATGAAAAAGAGGACCGGGTTTTTTGCAGCCTGTTCCGTAGGCGATATTTATCATGGTATTCGGTATGCTTTGAAACCAGATACACTAGTCGATGGGGTTAAGTGTTAAGTTTGGCCATCTGTGTCGGTTCAATGAGGAGTCCGATTTTTTGAAAAATTTATTGCCTTGCAAGTCTGTGAAAGAGAGATTGGATTTGCTGAAAGATAGTAGACCGTGAACTTTATTATGAAGAAGTCCAAGATTATTTCAGTTTTGCAAAAAGAAATTGGTAGTGGTGTTAAAAGTAATTTTAACGATAATGGGTATTTCCCCTCTGGTATTGGATTATGAACGAGCTGTTGTTATAATTGGTATGAAATCCAGATTTTTGCAGCTCCGAACGAACAGTTTTTGTAGAAACTAGGTTCCATATATGGTTATTGAGCTCTGCAGTGATTTTAGAACCCGTGGTCTTGTGATTATTTTCAACAATTAGATGAAGAGTCCAACAGTTTCTCTCAGACAACTTCAATTTTGACTACAACCGTGTCTTGCAGAGGACGTTTTTCCTTCTCTTTGAGAGGCGGTCATTACTTTTGAGATAGTGACCCTGTATATTAAAAGCTATTCATAAATATATTAAAAACTATTTATTAAGACAAATATATATTGGAATATATTTAAAAACATAAAACAGAATTTTTAAAATAAATTCTTGTATTGATTGTTAACTGCGATATCACAAAATCAGTCATAGTTTGAACAATATATTTTTGAATGATTTTTAAAACAATAATACTTAAACAAATTTTTCATTCTTAACAAATTAATATATTGTGCCATTAAAAATAAAAATAAAAATTATTTTAAAATAAATTCTTGTCTTGATAAAGCCAAATAAAATTAATAAAATGAAAGAAATTTATACAACATTCTGATGATGAACCTGAAATATGTGAAAAGTGTCTAAAATAGTGTGCAAGTGTCTAAACAGTTTATTATGCTCTTTTTGTTGAAGAAATCTACACCTTTCAACTGAAAATGAAACTGTTTTATAAAGTACATTATATAGGGTTGTTGCAAAAATCTTTTAAAATATAATAACTTAGTTTTATAATTCTTCTTTGTTTTAAAATCATATTTTTATAATCTATGTAAAATGTAATACATAATTTATATATTTATTATTTTAGATATAGAATTTTATGGAATAGATTCAAAAAATTAATTACAAAAATTCTAAAGAAATCTTGGTTGACATATGGTTCAGTTCAAAATCGCATAAATTCTTTTCAGATGGAAAAATTCAGCTTCCAAATCGTTGGAAGAAATTTCTTCAAAGTAAAGGTGGCTTTTCAACATTTGAGAGATTCTGCTGACAGCTAAACTGTGTTTTCCATATATTTCATCAAATAAATGTTTTCACCAGAAAAGACTTATGCAACAATCCTAAAAGTTATTTTAAATTATATAATAATAAAAAAAATTAATAATTTTCATTGTTTTTGAAAACATTTAATTTATTTTCCATGAGTTTATTCTAGATCTTAGTTTCTGTTCGTTTTATTAGTAGCAAATTACTCACCATAATTTCTGGAATTCAGAAGATATCTTCGCCAGCAAAATATCTTAATGCTCTATGAACTGTTAGGATCTCAACGTGAATTTATTATCTAAACACGGGTTCGGTTTGGATCTAAATCTGTGCCACAGAACTAAAGGTAATGAATGTGAAACTTTTGAAAGATTGCAGGTTTTACTCATACAATAAACCCATTGACCTTTGGGTTAATTATTAGAGCGATACCTTATCACAATTCCGTGCTTTAAATGCATCGAAAAGATGAGATAAAATTGAAAAACTATGAAGAAAAGGAAAACATTAATTTATTATCGGAAGAAAGCGAAGAGTCGGAAACGTTTCTCTACGACAGTATCGTTGAACAGACAAATGTCGAGGTATGTTTATTTTCTAAATATTTTTTAATTTTTATAAAAAATGATGACAATTGTTAAATAAGGAATTGTTACGTGTATATATTTTAATATGGGTTTTTCAGGAAAATATGCAAAAATTATTTTAAAAAACTTTCTTAAAAAATTGACTTAAGAAAAGAATTTTAATTAAAATCGAAATGTACAACTCCAAGTAATAACGATAGTAGTAATAATAATTAATAATAATAAATAAATATTATAATATAGAAGTATTTTTATATAATATAATCGAACTTAATATAATAATAACTTTATAACGTTATGAGCTAGATTTCATTCTTAGGAAAAATCTGAGAATTACTTTCACACTCACCGTCGTCTCCAATCTGAAATTTATACTGTCCAGTAGAATATAGTGGACTGGGTTGTATATCAAAATTTGATGAATATATAACCCAGTCAATCATACAAGCTCATTGGATGCTGAACATCTCAGATAAGCGAATGCTGAATCTAGCCTTGAATTCCTTAAAATCTTAGTCAAACTCTACGACAGCAGAAATGGACATTGAATGGTTAAAAAAACACGCAATGGGGCCCTACAAAGATCCTGGTGGTCCAAGATTAGCAAGGCTATACATGATTTTGATAAGTATCACAATATCAATATAGCCTTTCAATTGAAAAACCACAGCGGAATCATTACATCCTCAAAGATAGAAATAAAATCTTTCACAATTTCGCAACTCACGTGCTATGTCCGTTCTTACATGAGGAAATCAGGGAAAAGATGTTTGAGAACTGGGCTAACTTGTGCAGCGCAGGAATACTGGCAAAAGCAATTGTCATAAAAGGTCGCCTAAACAAAAAACTGATGAACGGACACCTGAACAGTACAGATGAATGGTACTTTATTCAGAAATATCGCACTAATGATTTACCAACAAATAAAAAATTGAAAAAAGCCGACAACGGTAGACTGCCAAACACGCCTTATGCAGCTGCCTCTACATAATGCCTATGGTACAAAAAAGCCACAATGATGTACTCGATATCCTAGTTGATTTGTTTTCCACACTTAAAAACGAATGGGAAATACACGTTGAAAAGAAAGGAATTTTTCAAGAAAAAACTTAATTCATGATATACAATTAGCTAATAAGAGGCTTAAAAGAGTCCTAATAATAAACGCCAAAGCTCCCTTTGAATCAGATATTTCTATTAAGGGCAATGACAATACAAACAAGCAAAAATATCAAGCTTTATGGACGAAGCCGAATCCGAACTCGAAAGGATATGACACTATGATATCAGAAAATTTATAATCGAGCCGGGGAGTCGTGGATCTTATCAAACTATCAAACAATCGGGGCCTTATGACTTAAAATAGCAGAAATTAATTCAATTATGGAAAAATGTGCGGCCAGGAACATAATTAACACCCATTATATCTGGAAAAAATCCATAGTCAGAGCAGAGACAAAAATTAAAAAAAAAAACCTTCCCCGTGTCAATGACAGCTATATCTTTGATTTGAAATAAATCACTGTTTTTTTATTCATCATTTTAAAATTAAAATAATAAATTAAAATATTTAAAAAATTTTTTACCTTCATTTTTTAAGGTTCCAAATTTTATTCAACATCTCCAAATTCAATTCTCATTTACAAAATAAATAAAATTTCTTACTTATTAATATTGATTCATAATGTCCTGCTTGAAGATTCGTTTATATTAAAAGTTTCGTTATTTAAAGGAAAATTGTTACATCACGTGGAATTTTAATTTAAAAATCAAAATTGAATAAAATTACTTTCGGTGAAAATTTTGGGTCTTAAATAATTTAATAAGGAATTTAAAATATCATGTCATAATTTAACATTTTGAACGATTCTTATTAGTTATGCAATAAAATTCTGGACTGGAAACCTCTTGATGTTAATAATAGTAAGGATAATATCTTGTTTTTATAGACTTAACGGGTGATGCATAAAAAAGTGCACGACTTTTATATTTCTAAAATTTGCATTTATGCATTATACTTTAATAGACTAAAACTTTTGTAGCTTTGTGAAGAGTATTTTAATTATATAAATATATTTTAAAGTTAAAAATCATTATATTTAGTATTGACTTATTCATGAAAGAAACAAATCTAAAAACACGTCGAAAACAGATTGTGGAATTTTTTCAAATGCATTCAGATAAAGCAAAATCATTCACAGTTAATCACT
>JBBMKC010239888.1:0-10973 GCA_037834085.1 Bipalium vagum | reverse complement strand
TCAAAGTTAGACTTCACTACTAATGGTGTTATACTAATACTATAATACTGATACGAATAATATTATTATTATTAATAGAAGTCTGATACTAATATATTACTAACAATAATAAACTGATATTATTATTATTATTATTGTTGTTGTTGTACATATTTAATTTTTCTGTCAGGCCTTATTTTAATTAAAATTTCCTCGATTCTACAGAAAATGTATTATTATATCCTCTTTTTCTTGTTTATATATTTTATATTATTTTCTTGTTTTTCTATGCTTTAAATTGAATCTGATAGCTTTTTTCGTTTGCCAAAGGCTAGTCTCAAAATTTGCCGCTTTACTGCTGTTTCAAGGTATTCTTCGTCTAGATCTTCATGGATCATATTTTCAATTCAGAATTCCTGATCTCTTTTCCTAGTCTCGAAATATCTATTGCAGGGTTTGATAATTTTTTCTAAATCATCTTTTCGTCGATAAACTTCGGGAAAAAATCGATTCAAGATATTTGCAGTTGTGTTGTCACCAAGTGGTCTTCAATAGAACTCAAATCTTTTGGATAAGACAAATCATCTTCTTTTAACATTTAATTAAAAATCTGCCAAACTTTATTAAATATCAGCAATTATTTAATTGTTTAATAAAGTATCTCATAACTTTTATAAGCATTTTTAATCGTTTTCTGATATAAAAAAGAATTTTGATCTAGCTACTAAAGTGTTTCCCATATTAAAAGACATCTTCAGTTTATAAGACGTTAATTTTATGTGTTTTTGATAATTTTAAGGCAAGGCTTGTTTATAAGACACCTATTAATTTTGTGTGATAAGGGATGACGTGATTTCTGTGTCATTCAGCTAATTTACTAATAAACCAAATAAACTTCGTGAATAGGTGGTCTATAAAAGGTCATCACATGGATGAATAAGTCTTGAAACAGTGTAGTGACAATTATGTTCGCAATACACTGCGAACAGAATACTTGCATAAAACATTCGCATTTAAAGATACTTTCATAGCAAAACATAAAAGACTTATACCACAGACAATGAAGAAATTGGAACTGCAAGACTTCACAAAAGAATTTCAGGCTATTGGTGCTTATATTTTGCTTATATTTGCTTATATTTGAATAAATATTTTTGAATTTTTTATTTATTATTTTAAGGCATTTTACTACTTTTAGGTGAAGCCTTAGATATAAGACATGTTCTATAATAGGGGAAACACGGCAGCAATACTTTTCCATTTTAATTTAATATATTTTAAATATTTGTTGTCTTTAAAAAGTCAGAAATACTAAAACAAATCTAAAAATTTTGAGGAAAAATATTTTCTGTTTTTCTCATTCTGCTTTATGTACTTGTTTTCCTTTTATTTTAGAATATCCATTACATAAATCAATATGACTATGAAAATCAAAAAAATATAAAAACCTTGTTGATAAAAGGAATGATAATGATAATAATATTTTTTATCAATATTTCAATTAAACATTGAAAATCAATTGAGTTATTTTTAAAAATACATTATTTCAAAGTTAATTTATAAAGTAATAATATATTAAAATTAATAAAATATTTTAGTTTTTACTGTTTTTTTATTTTAATGCAATAAATGTATTTACTTAATTAAAGGATTTTAAAATCTTAATGTATTTATAATTAATTTAATGTTCATTTACTTGTTTCGTATTTCTTGCGATTTGTTCAATTAAAAAAATGAAGACAGGAAATAAAGATTAATCATTTTTATTAAATTGTTTAATCAGAAATATTTGAAATTAATCAAATAAGTATTTGGGTATTTTAAAAGAAAATTATTGGAAAAATAAATGGACAATAATCAAATTTACAATATCACAAAAATCGCATTGGGCAATTATTATTATTAGTAGTAATTATAAAATTTCATTTCTTATTTCATTTCATCGCCTTAGACATTAACTTCAGACTCTAAAATCCAATATATAAAATTAAATATCTTTCAATTGTTAAGAATTTATTCTATAAATTCGAAACCGTAACTTATTCTGCAGATGTAACATGATTTCTCTTTAGACTCAATCCAATAAGTATTCAGTTTTAAAATATCCATTAGACTTTAATTATGTTCAGCATTTGTGTCATTTTAATTCAATACAAGATTTAAGACTATTATTTTTGGAGTATTTTGTTGAATCATCAATAATTAAATTCTTCAACTCTAGACTTCTTTGTGTTCACATCTCCAAGTTATTATCACCATCTGTGTTTTTAGCGAATAAAAATGGACCATAAATATAGGTGCTGAACAAACACATCCACACGTTTATTTTTTGTATTGATTGGAATTTTTTAATAATTTTTTATTATTGAATTTATTAAAAGATCAGTATTAATGAAACTTCATATTAACATAGTATATTAAAATTATTTCTTTTTCAACGTAATGTCATATAACAAATAATCATCATTACAAGGTGTCCGAAACAATTTGAAAAATACAAGCGAGTGTTTTTGGGACTTCTTATTCATTATCTACATTTAAACTTTCGATTCAAAAATTTTTCTCCTTTAAGTTACACGAATTTTTCAATAAAGTTGTCGATAAAATTCCCAAAGAATTAATTGAACCGGTGGAGAAAATGATAAATAAAGACATACGATACAGACCCAGTTCCCAATTATTTTCATTGGTAATTTTTTGATTTATTATATATAATAAAAATGTATTTATAAGTTGAAATACTTCAACGATAAAAGAATTTTGACACTAGAAAACCTGTCTATCATGGACAACAAGTCTTTTGAAGAAAAGCGAGATTTGTTTCTTGCGTTATCATCAACAATGGATCAAATTGAAAAAGTGAGCCACGTTACCATTTTAGATCAAAAATAATATAAATCCTTTTCCTTACTATTCAGCCGTTTCTTGTCAGTCATCTTTATCCAATATTATACGAAAAGCTTTTAACTTGCAACGTTGTTTATGCCGAAATCGTGGACTCAATCACTTCCCTTATTAAGCAAATTGACCAAGTTTCATATAAAGAAAAGATTCGCCCAACTCTTATAAGTCATTTGAAAACGATTAATTCTGCACAGGTTGGTAAATAGTTTTTTTATGGAATTATATTTTCAATTTTATATTTTTTGTTTCTCCTCAATATATATTTTATTTATGTCCTAAAAAAAATTTAAAAAGAATTGTTTTAATGGTATTCGCTTTTAATTTAAATATAATTTGAACATCAGTGTTACAACTTAAGAGTAATTTTCCTTATTATAAAAAATTTTTCGTTAAATTATGTTTTTAATCTTTTTTTTAAATATTACTCCAACTATTATGTCACATAAAATATCACGTTTTTTGTTAAAAGTTTTAACAGATATTTTTTAACCAGAAAAAGTTTACAAACAAAACTAAAATCAATTTTTTGATAGAGAAGAGCTCAATACTGGGATATCTTTTGAATTCAACTTTTATACCATTCTGCAGACATGTTGTCAGGTCTTCGTGAAAATCTTCTTCATTTTCAAAACATTATTCTGTGATTTTGAGCGAAACAAATGAAATTCAGAAGCTGTGACATATGCCAAGTATGTTGGATGTGGTAAAAGTTTATTTCCATTAAGAATGTTGATAGTTGCCATTGATTTTCATAAAGCATGAGACTTTTGGTTATCCACTTGTAACAAGACCTTCTTCCGATTTATTAAAGAAGGATATTTTGTTGTTATAACTTCATAAAAGTTTATAGTGGACTTCGAAAAAACAACTTTTGCGGCTAATTAATGAATTTATTGATTTATTCTTTTAAGATATTTCCATCAAACACTATTGAAATTGGAGGATGGTGTCAACTAAATTGAACCATGCAAATCATGACTCTCCTCATGCTTATCTCGACTGGACCTTCACTTTCTGTGATAAAATTGAAGGCCTGTGACGAGCACAAATTCTTTTCCAATAATTTCGTAAAATTACCAAAATATCGTATTTTACGGTCATAAAAATATGAAATCAGCTCCCACTATTATCTTTAGAGGGTTATCCGAATTCTAAAACAGTAATAAATTATTTCAATAATGTACATACAAAAAGATAAGTATCACTTAAGCCTTAATAACAGAAAACGAATTTTTATGGAACAACATATTTCATTTTCTTTTATATAAATGTAAGTAAATAAAAATATAAAATTTGAAAGAAAACTATAAATTATTTATTATTATCTGCTAGAAAACCGTGGGTAGATATGACACAGTATTTGAATTTTCCTTCAGAATAAATGTAAAGTAAGAAAATAATAATAATAATAATGACAGGAAATGAGTTTTATGAAAACCTGCAAATTTTCAGCAGTCAGAAAACATTCACTGAAATAGAAGGTAAACAAAATGATACAAATATTGCATTAATTTATTCTTGTTTTACCCATTACATTAAGTACTCAGTAAGATAAAATGGTTACATGGAAAAAATATTTTATTGGAATTGTTAAAAGTTTTCAAATGTCTAATTTATTTTTTTTTATAATTATTTTATTTTAATTTTGTGATTATTCTTATTCATTATTGTAATATTAGACTTAAACAATATTTTCCTTTTCTCCACTTGCTGTAAAGGTAAGCATAACTCTAAAATTGAATCATTTCCTAAAGTTTTGTAAAATTAAACTTCAATTTTGAATCTTATATATCCTAAAATTGAATTTTAATGTAATGGAAGCACTTTGTTTGACAAAACGATATCGAATTAAAACAAAAAATATCCAGAAATTGAAGTCTATATGTGAGCCTTTTTAAAAGTTTGATAAAGTTAAGAAATGAATGAAAAAATAAGAGATAAAGAATGAAAATATCTGCTTCTTAATAAAGGTCTATCTTTCATATTTTTGTTTGATCTGTGAAAAAATATGAATTACCTGTAACAATTGATGTTGATGACTACAGTAGTTGGGTATTAATAAAAAAGAGATGGGTCATGGGGGTTCTTGAACTGAATTAATATAATAAATTTTTTTGAAATCCATAGAGAATCATTCATTATGATCATCCATAATGTAGGAGAATGTTAAAAGCTTACCAAGGAAATGATGCTTTTTAAGTACAGACTGTACCATAAGTAAGTATCATATTTTAAAACAGTTTAACATGTATTTTAAAATTTTTTGCAACCAATTTTATTTTAAAATATTATATGTAAAATTATTTAACACATTTAGGTACATTAATTCAATCTCTATTAATGCTGTGATTTAAGAACGGATTAAAATCGTGTTACTAAATTTAGCAACATCAATAAGCCACAGATCTTTACAAAATTTATTTAAAAAACTGACAGTGTATGCAAAATTCCAAAGCGTGAAAGACCATCAAATGATGATAAGAATTGTCAAACATTTTCAGATTTATAAATACATCTGAAAGAAGTACTGCTAAAGAAATTTGATGCAGTACATAATTTATTGAGATCTAACTTTCGACCATATCAATAAAAAGGCTGTGATTTTGTGAAAATAGTAGCAATCTATCAATTATCAATTCTTTTCTCAATAATGTTTTTTAATCTAAAAATAAATAAAACCAAATGAGCTAAAGGATCTGACAGATATATTGAAGATAAAGCATGTAAAAGATCGTCACAAATACTACGACTTCTTTTATCGTCGATCATAACATTGTATTATTGTAATGGATGTTCTCTGAACGAATAATTATTTGTAATAGATGTATTTCATTATGTCGAAAATTTTCAGTGTTACTTTATTTTACATTTAAGCTTTGAACGTTATTTTTTATTAATATAGTTACAAACCTAATTTGAAGAATTAAATTTTGTCCGATCACCTGATTTATCACTATTTAAAGTGAAACTTTTTTAGAGAATAAATTTTGTATATAAAAATATATTATACCTAATGCAGAAGATCCTGTTGACATTAAAAAAATAGTAAAAAAATTTATAAAATTTTATGGTCCCTTAATCCTACCATTTAAAATTAAAAATTTGATAATATTTTTAATTATATAAAAATGTTTTTAATTATAAAAACTTAAGTAATCGAAATTATTTTAGCAATATATTCCTTGGATAAACCACGGAAAAATTCTTATCAGTAAATCTACCGAAAAAGAAATTCAGCAAGAGATTATTCCTTTATGGATGGCTTGTTTAGACTTTTCTATATTAGAAGCACAGGTAGAATTTCTTTTTATTTATCTTGTGTAAGCTGATGCACTGCTATTGACTTTGTATGATGATGATAATAATAATAACAATAACAGAAAAAATATTAAATATATTTATCTTTTGAAATGAAATACTATTTTGAATTGTCGAGGTTGTTAGCATTACTTTATATTATTTTTAATTGGATCTTCTTAGGATTGCGCATATGAAATGTGTTTATTATAATTTTTAGCTATCAAGAATAAGTGAGAAAAAGGCTTTATACAATCTCTTATTTTTTGAAATATTAGTGTATACAACATACATATGCTAGCGCCTTATTAGTGTCTATATTCCAGATTATAAGAAATCTTGGCTTTTCGAATCAAAGAATTGTCGGATCGCATTTTTTATATATGTTTCTGCTTTGTAAAAATGTGTTCATGTAGAAATTTAATCAAGTGACAGAGCTAATTCGAGCGAATATGGTGGATGACGAGGAAATTCGTAATTCATATCCGAAAGTTTCCACTGAGACATTGGGTTTTGCTTTATCTTTAAACAGAATAGTTCCTTGGCAGTTAAACATTGCAGTCCACTGTTTCTTAAACTAGGCATACAATTTTTCCAAGTAATCGCAGTAAGTATCTGAATTCACTGTTTTACAAATTAGTAAGTAGAAATATTCATGAATACTACGAATATCCCACCAAACTTATATCAAGAGAGTCTTTTTATGGATAAATGGCTTTAGAATAGATTTTAGGAATTCAATTTTGTCAAGCCATTGATACAATCTTTTTCGATCGTCGTTGGAGATCTATTGTTCATCATATGTTACTATTTTGTCAAGAAAACTATCTATGTCGTTCTTTTTCGGATGCACTAAGCATGATTCCAGGCAATTAATTATATTTTTTCACTCAGTTCATGAGATATCCATTTTTCAACTTTCTGACTTTACCAATTGCAAGAAGATGTTGCAAAGCTGTTATATGATAAACATGATGTGTCCTTCCAATGTCACATGGTGTTTGCAAGGTTCTTGATCAATTAAATCTTTCAAACGTTGTTGCCAAGAACTATTCTTCTTATTTCATGTCTTCTTCTTGTTCCATTTTTAAGACTTCATTTGTCAGATCTGAATTTTTCGACCAGCGTGTTAAGTCATTCGAATAGAAATACACTTTTAAAAGATTCATCGCAGCATTATTTCCATGTAGGAATTTGTACTGAATAACAGTCCTAATTTTTTTTCGAAAATGCAATAAAAATAACTTTTCATATTCACTAACCTAATAACGTTTTAGTCAGTCTAAAATATACAATTTAGGATTGTATTAATCATTTTATTCAACGATATATATTACATGTCTGTTATCCATAAAATCTTTTACATTTCATTATTATTGATAATGTATTGTATTGATATTTTAGATTTGTGCCATTCAGAATGTGTCACAATATCTGCCATATTTGGACGATGAATTTGTTACTGAAAAGTTCATCCACAAATTGAAATCTATGATCTCAAATAAAAAATCAATAAAGGTATACATTTTTTAATTTAAGCTTTATTTATTTATTTTAAGGTTCAAACTATTGCTTTGGAAGCTGTAAGTAGTTTATTACCTACTCTTTCAAATCTTACCATTACCAAAGAGATTCTACCATTGTTCGGCGATATTAACCTAGACAACCCAGAATTATTAAAAATTATATTAGGTTATTTTTATCACATTTTTTATTTATTTTATTTTTTCTTTATATTCATTTTTATTTTATATTTTATATTTTAAATCGAATGGACTATGTATTCATATTATAATATTTATAAATTTAATTCTTTATCATCAGAAGACTGAAAATAAAAATAATAATCAATTTGATATACGAAAGAAATTAAAACTTGTGATATTTGTTTACAAGGTAATTAAGTTTTCTCCGTACTAAGGTAGGCTTTATATAATTAAATTCCTTGTAAATTTCTCAGTGTTTGAGTAAATTAGAATTATTTTCTTTAATTATTATTTAAATCTTGTAATTTTAACCATCTGCTTTAAGACTAGATTGGGTTAATGAAATTTGATGCAATTCTACGGAAATGTTGTACAAAATAAAGAGTAAGGCATAAAATATTCACAATAACAGAAGACTGTATAGAAAGAAGAAACTCAATATAAGAAATAGTTGATGAAATAATTGTATTTCTAATATTTTAATCTCACCTTTTCATCAAGATTCCCGACTTTGGAAATATTTTGTTTCGTTAAGTTTTACTTATACATTTTCAACTGATATGAATTAAATCGTTATCCAAATATAATAATAATCATTAAAACAATAAAAATAGTGAAATATTCAATCAAAAAATCAAGCTTTTCACGCAGAAAAAGATTTATGAATTAATTTACCAAGAAACATTTTTTGTACCAATTTTAAAACTGTTCAAACGAAAAAAAATAACAATTATGATTTTTTTAAAATTCTTATCTCTGGGAATATATTTATTTAGATGTTATTCATCTGGTTTAAGTGGTCACCATAAGTTTTTTAATGTATAATAAGAAAATCATTTTAATTTGTGTTTACAGAATGTATTAAACTGACAGTTATTATGTTGGATATCCAAATAATATTGACATCAATTAAATAAATCACTATATCATATTGTTTTGGTATGCCCCTTTGGATTTTAAGGATGAAATTAAATTGTTGCTTATAGTTTGAAAAAATTGGTTTTAACGGAAAATTTAAAAACATTTATTTTATTATTAGAATGTGGCTCTGTTTAACTGACTTATTTTATATAGAATTTTTAAATAAATTAATATGGACGATTTTTTCATTTGGAAGGAGATTATAAATCAAAATAGACAATTTTATGTTTTATAAAAAATCAAACGAACTGATTTGTCAACCAAATATATTGAGATCAATAAGAAATCATGAAAAAAGTCGATCAAGTCGCAGCTTCTAAATTCATCAAATAAAAAACGATTATAAATGTCTACATTTTGTCATTAATCAATTTCAAAAAGAAGTGTTAAAGTTTTAAAAACACATAAAAAGAAACAATAAATTGCCAAAGAAAGTAAGTATACAAAGAAATAGAATAGAATAAGTAGAATTTACATTTAAGCAGGTAATTTTGGTAATTTACATAAAAATATTTGACAATTGTTTTAATTAATCAGTTTCATTTAACATATATTTAATGTATTGGGCTGGCAATTAAGTCCGTTCGGTTTTTTAAATAAAATGAAATAGTTGCTTATTGTCGAAAAAATTTATTAACTTGAAGCAAAATTTTAATGCATAAGCAATTTTGTATTTCATAAGATATATATTAATCAATTATTGTTTAAATAATATCATTATTTAACTAACAATTCAAACTCTAATATGGAAGATAAAATGGTGCATTTTAGGCACATTTCCTTACATTATTATAAAAAAGATAAACGAGCTGCGGATGTTCATTAAAAAAAATTCCGTTTATACGGTGATGATGCCTTAGCATGAATCAGATGATATCAAAGCTATTGTTGATGATAATCCAACTCAGACGAATCAGGAAATAGCCACGAGACTCAAAATATCACATACATCTGTTGAGAAAAATTTACATAAAATTAGTTACGTTTCTCGACTTACTGTATGGGTACCACATAAACTCACCGAGGCCAATTTGACAGCACGAATATCAATCTGCGATTTGCTCCTAAACCTTCAAGGAAGACACCCATTTTAGGCAACTTTGTTTCCGGTGATGAAAAATGGATTTCTTACGACAAAGTAGTGCGCAAGAGATCATGGGGACATAGTTCTGAGCCACCAAAAACAACATCAAAATCAGGATTACATCCGAAAAAATACTGATCTCAGTTTGGTGGGATTATAAAAGTGTCATCTTCTGAACTGTTACCATCTGGCACAACGGTTGATTCAAGTGTTTACTGCTCTCAATTAACTAAGTTGAACAAAAAAATTTCCGAAAATCGTCCAGGGTTGGCAAATCACAAGGGCGTTGTTTTCCGATACGACAATCCAGGTCTCATACCTCAGTGATCACTCGGAAAGAATTAATGATCCTTGGGTGAGATGTTTTGCCACATCCAATATATTCCCCGGACTTGGCTCCTACAGACTACCACTTATTTCGGCCGTTGCAGATTTCCTTAAACGGAAAACTTTCACCAATGAGGAGTCCACCAAAAGGAATCTAGATTGGTTTTTTGAAAATGAGCTTTAGGAATTCGACGAAAGGGAAATAATGAAAATGGTAAAAAGATGGAGGGAGATTATTGATAAAAATGGACTACACATTATTGATTGAGATTGTTTTTATCAATAAAATTTTTCCTGTTTTACTATCTTCAAAAAACCGAACGGACTTAATTGCCAACCCAATATATATAATGAAATAGGAGTTTTTACGTGGTTCAACAGCATTGCAGACCTCCTAAAGTATTGATAGTATAACATCAAATTAGGTCACCAAATCTTTTACAGATAATTTTGACCTCACAAATGAGCCTTATGGTTGCTCAGAATCAAAGGTCCGTAGTGTTGATTCTAAAATCACAATTAAGATTAACTTGTTTCAGAGTTTCAATAAATCTTTATTAAAATTAGGTTTGAAGCAATGGTCTTAGGTTGTCTAAGAAATTCGTGCCGTTTTTAAAATGCAAAACTTTTATTTATAGCATATGTACATTACATAATAATCAACCAGTTATGTATTCACCTTTATTGTTAATGACTGTTTCCCATCGTTTAGGTAACTTTTCGATTCTATATCGATAGAAAGCTTGATCTTTTGA
>JBBMKC010239877.1:0-10975 GCA_037834085.1 Bipalium vagum | reverse complement strand
AATAATAATAATAATAATAATAATAATAATAATAATAATAATAATAATAATAATAATAATAATAATAAATGATAATAGTTTCTTCAATAATGAAAAATGTTAAATAATTTTTATAATTTTATAAAACATTAGATTGAGTTTTATATGTGCCTTGAACGGAGACTGCAAAACCTTTGGAAAGCTTGAATCAAACAATACTATGTGACTGAAAAGGAAGACAGTACATCTGGTTTTGCATTTATTAAAAAAGAAATGTTTTCATTTTTTTTACTTTAGTTAACAGTTTACTTTTTAAAAAATGTATAATCTTGCTATTTAATAGGTGATGACAATCACAATAGGGTCCTGAACATGTAAGTCAGTCAAACTTGATTATTTGTCCTTTTGCTTACAAATTTTTTCTAAAGTCCAGTGAAGTTACAGAGTATTTTAAGGTAATTAAAATGTATATTTAAATTTTTCTCCCACAAAATGATAAAGAAAGAATATTTTACACGAAAAAGTCAAAACATGTTTTTTAGTTTTATTACCAAAACATCAAAAATAATTAATAACAATGTGTGAAAAAAATCTCTAAAAACGTAATAAAATATTTCAAATCGAACAATATTGACAAAAATCGTGAATATTTTAATAATGAGTATCAATCAACTTTTAAGATTGTTAAAATTCAAAAGATTTGTTGGATCATTTTTGAGGATAAAGAGGCTGAAGAATTTGTGATTTCACGACTAATCCAAATATAAGTTAAGATGTAATAAAAGCATATCTGAAACTAATATACATTCAAAGGTGTGAAGATATCCAGTCCTGGACAAATACATCATTTTTATCTTATTACATATGTATCAAATATCTTCAGTATAATAAACAACTTAACAAATACAGTGTTTTTCTTTCAAAAAAAGTATAACTGGATTTAATTTAGATATTTAATGAAGAATATGATATCAATATGATATGAAATCAATCTATTATTATTATTATTTATTTATATTTATAATTTATTATAATAATAATTATTATTATTCATTTTTACAAGCTACATTAAAATCACAATTTAATAGCTGTACAGTTATTTTTGATTTTTTAACTCTTAATTTTGTTAAATGGTTTTAAATGGTTTAAATAAGTAAAATTAACAATTAGCTGATCCGGTTGAAAGTAATACCGGTAATGAGATAATTGCGAATTCGATAATGAGTTTGTGAGTCCCATGAAAAGAGATTCTATTTCAGCCACGTTGTAACAATTTCACGCTCTGCTTGGCAGCCAGTCATATTAATTTACTAATAGGATATTTTTCCATTGATATTAGGTATAACTGACAGGTATCCCAAACATCGCTGGTAAAAAGAATTATATTTGAAATAGGTTTTGATTGTACCAAAACATGTAATAATTCTAACAATATGTTAAAAACTGAAATAAGATCCTAATTTGAGATTATTTAGAGCTTGATATGTGCAAATCAGAAAAATTTAATATGTATACCTTTCTTTGACATTCCTACTTCGATACATCTTTTGAATCGGCAACTTTTACAAAGATTTCGACTGCTACCCCCCGTGAGAGAGCATTTATTACCACCCGTTACGCACACCAATTGACGAGAGTTACTTTCTGTTCTTCTGAAGAATCCCTATTTATATATATTTAAAATATTATTTATATTATTTTATTATTTATTATATTATTATTTTTTTTTATACATTTAAAATTACCTTATACCTTTTTTTGCATCTGTTAATTTATTTAAGAATAAAAATATTAAAATGGATTGGTAAATTTTTGTTTAAAATTAATTATCAGAGGTTATAGATCTGACACGAAAACCTTCCTAAGGTTTTCAACACTATATTTTCCCATATCTTTTAAAGACATAGTTCTTATACATATTTTCTTTGGGTTAGCCAAGGACACATCCCTGTAAACCCTTGTAAAACCATATTTTAGTGACCGCAAAAGGGCCAGAATTAAAAAAAATTAATTAAAAAGTACATTAAAACAAAAAAGAGCAATTAATTATTTCCAAAAAACGATCTAATCTTGACAATAGGGAACCTAAATCACCAAGATTAGATCAGGGTCCGCAAGGAGGGACCGATTTATAATTAACGAGCTAAAAATGGAATTGACATTCCCCATTGATAAACCTGGTCTACGATTGATTGATCATCTCACCAGAATAGTATATAAGGAGTTGGAACCCGCAGTGGATTGCCAAAAGATTCAAAGAGTCGTTGGAAGCCTTTAACAGTAATTATTCTTTATGCCCTCTCTGCGACAGGATCTCACGACGGGTCCTGTGCTGTTAGGGTGTTTCTGAGCGAACCGGTTTGGACCTTCGTCTCACAAGGGGTGAGAATATCGTGATTTTGTTGTTTTTTTCTTTTTAAATTAATTGATATTTAAACTTTACTGACATTTAATTGATATTGATATTTAATTATTTGATTTTAAATTTATTGATTATTATTCACGAAATTTGATTTTCAGTAAGATTGAATATTGTAAAATTTGATTGAAGACATTTATATTGATTATTTGATTCACTGCGTTTGTTATTTCAGTAATAAAGTATTGTTCGTAGTTATTTGATTCATTCATTTGCGTACACGTTTGACAAAAGTGAAGGGGTCAGTAAACTTTGGGTGAAGTGTTATGACAGTATTCATAGTGAAATAATAGCGTAAAATTAAAAAAAATTTTTCTACACGAGAATATATATCGATATCCATAAGCCTAATAATCCTGAAATGAGTTTTTTTGATTTTGTTTTAATTCAGATAAGTTACTAAATTTCAGTTGACAAATAATTTTCTTAGAAATGTAATAGAAATTTAATATATTTAATAAGTTAGATAATCAAGAAGATCTTTGGAAATTATTTTAATAGTTATCAAATGAACAGGAAAAAAGACATCACCTTGCATCCTTCACACGTTAAGGCTCCGAAATGAAAACCAGAGGATTTACCACCACAGACCCTACAGGGTATCTTTGATATATCAAATTTTGAATTACAGTTGCTGGGTTCTAGAATTGTAAGTAATCAATATTGATTTTTATGTAATAATGTTAATCGAAATGATAAAATTAATAATTGTAATTCTTATTGGACTTCAAAAATATCAATAAAAATTTATTGTTTTTATAATCTTATTTTTGTTTGTTTTAATTTCAACTTGCATTTAAAAATGTAAAGTAACTATTTAATGATAATATTTAATAATATAATTATTAAAAAATATTAAATAAAATAATGATAATTATAAGAACTTACAATACGAACAATTTAAGGTTCGGATATCAGAATTTCATAAAAAACCTTATATGGTTACAATTTTGTTTTTTTATTACCTACTGATCTGTCAATATACACTGATATTTTCTTTACATATTTCACAATTTTTTTTCGTTTCTTTTCCTTTGAGATGTTTTGATGAGTTTAAAAGTCAAAGAATATTAGTCGAAACAATTTACCGATATATAAAAATATGGAGCAAATCGATCGATTATGTCGCATAACAGGACCGTCATTGACTAAGGATAACATTGGAAAACAAAATTATTATTGTAATAATTTTTTTGAAAAGTGGTTCAAACATTTATTATGACCGACCTTACAATGTAAAATCGATACATTACCAATTTATCAAAACATTTTTTGTAACTTTATTTTTGACCATAAATAATCAAAGTTCCATTAGGTAATTCATTTGTAACTAACTCTGAAAAGCCATTCCAATGGTGATACATTTCTTGAAACGACAAGACTGGCACTTTATTCTACCTGGTTTCAGTTGAGCACATTGGCCTCTTGTGGGACAAGGGATGTTGAACTTGGTACAGTTCAAATTATGTCTCATGAAGAATTTCTTAATATTAAAAATAAAAATATAATAATCATGTCCCGATTTTAATGAATAAATTAAATGTAAAATATAATTTGATTTTAATACTTAATATAATAATGATGTTAATAATATTTTTAAAGCTCATGTACAAGTTTAACAACATTTTTATTATTACTAAGGGAGCTGAAATCAATAAAATTTTTCATTAAAGAAATAAATTGAGTATCTCATAGAAGCATTTTCGAACATAAATAATGGCGTTTTATGATAAAAAATAAGAAACTATTCATGTAAAAAATTATTTCTAAATAAGACTAAATTGAAAGCGAAGAAACATTCCAGATAGAAAACGTTGAGATGTATAACAAATGTTACAAAAAAGTTTATAAAAATAATTATATTGTTTAATCTGGGTTGTAAAATAGAAAATATATGTAAAATAGATAATATAAAGGAGTTTTAATCTTTCTTTTATCACTCGCTAAAGACTGTATTGATAACTGCGAATTAAGTATAATAAAAATATTTTGACTATAAAGAGCAAGGGTTTTAATAATACTTGGAATTAAATATTTCATTGTCTAAGCAAACATCTAATTTTCATACTTATATACGTAAAAGATATTATTAAAATCTCAATGTTTATAAGAATATATGAAACATTTAGTGCGTATTATTATTATTTATTTCACAAAAAAAGTTGTCTTAATATTTCTGATTAGTTGAGAATATAAGTTCTGATTAATTATATATAATTATATATAATAATAAATATATGATAAAGGAAATCCGCAAAACTCTTAAGTCTCTTTAGGAGTGAAGATGAACCGAACCAATAGTTTATCATCTTGGTCTGCTTTAATAAAATAATTATAAATTCTTGTATAAAATCGATGCCGCTATTTTTATTAGTCTTATAATAGGACTTTCTTGGGAAATTTTATTAGGACAATGAATTTCAGATTTACTTTACAAGCTTCACAGACGTAGGCACCGTGATGAAAGCCGGCTGCTGATTCTTGACAAACTTGACACAACTGATTTTCCATTTTTTGTTGATAATCATAAAACGCAGATTCCGGACTAGTGAATGTTAAATGTTGTTTTGGAATCTGTTGAATTTCTTTTTTATTTTCAGCAACGGAAGAAATGTCGGAACATCCTGTCGATTCCTTAAAGGATGAAAGCAGATCTCCAAACTTAGTATTTGGTGGGTTTCTTTCTGTTTTCAAGTTCTGATAACTAACAAAAGTTGATTATTTGATTTTATTAAATATAATTGAAAATAATAATAGCATATCCGCAAATTCTTAGATTATTATTTAGCACAAAGAACGCAATTAAAGAATTATATTGTCCTTAAATAGTCATATCCTAATACTAATAAAATATCAAATGGAAATTGTATATTTTTTTTATCATAATAATTTCATACTTCATTTGACATCGAAGATAATCCTCGCTTTCAGTACTAAAGCAGTCTCTATTTTGATCAGTAAAATTTTTCTGCTTGTTTTCATATATAGATGTATCAACATAATTCCAATCATTGTTCCAATTATTATTTCTATACATATAACCATAATTTTCCATGTTTGAATTTACTGAAAAATCTTTTAATATTTCAGGAAAATAGAATTCGTTCATTTTCGATGAGTCTTGATTCTGACACTGCACAGACCACGATGGTGCTTTAGATTTTGTCTCTTCTACTTCCTGATGATACTGCCAATTAAAATTGTTTTGAAAGCAAACTAAAAACGTTTTACAAAATAATTAAATGTGCATAAATGTATATTCATTTTAATCAAACCTGAACAAGATCGTATATTGCAATCCATTTCAACAAGGTGTTTCCAGCATCAACTTTTCTTTTGTAAAATGTTGCGTTTTATATTTAAATATTTCTACGATCATGGTCAATGTGATTCGATAAGAAATTTTAAGATGACCTTAAAATAATTTTCATTGGTAAAACACACGAGCCAATCATCCTCTTAGGATGGCTTATAAAGGGAAGGCGATTATATTAATTATAAAAAAGTATTTATATTTAGTATTATTATTTTTTTTGACAATATCAAAATCTTAAATTTTAATTAATTGAAAATATTCTGTCTCATAAATTTAAATAAAATAATAAAAGCATATTTAAACAAAAATTTCCCTAAGAATTTTTGTCTTTTTCAAATTCAGAAATATTACTCCTCCAAGCTGATTTATTTTGAAGATTTTAATTGCCCACTATGGTTTCAACCAGTTTCTTCTCACTAGTGATAATTTTTCTTCTTAAGAGTAATAACTTTTACAGTTAATAAAAGTTAAACAAAAATATAAAGAGCATGTATAATGAACCGTAAATCTCAAATGATGCAAGATCATATTTGAAATATCAGAAAATTTACAATTCATGTTAATAATATTGTTTAGAAAGTCAAAAAGACGAGATCAATTTAATTAGGTACCGAAAATGAAAATTTTATAATTATAAACATATTTTAAATTGTTTTCTTTTTAACTTGATATATTTAGATGCTTTGGATATTTGTGACTCTATTAAAGGCTGCTATAAACTCTTCAAAACTAGAGAGAACGTTGTTAAGGGGCTAATTTCACGAAGAAGAATGTTGTAAAATAAAAATGTCACATAATGAGTAAAAAGGATTTTCCGACTTGTATTCCAGAATGTGGTATATTAAGAATTTGCTTTTTCTTTTAATTAAAAATCCTTTTGGAAAAAAAAATTTATTATTATTTTTTTTATTAACTTTATTTGCATGACATAAATACAAGACGCTATGAAGGCTATGAAAAAATGACATGTACATTTATATTTAAAAATAAATGAGTATGCAATTGAAATAGGTGGAGAAGTAGTAAAATACAACGTACAACCCTTTTGGTGAGATTTCCACAATCTAAAAGGAAGATGATTTGTAAAGAGGTATTTTTAGTATTTATTGTACCTGCAATCAAATTAAATATACCAAGAGTATCGATGATCGATGATTACTAGTAAAGAATTTACAAGCTTTTTTCTTGAATAATTAATCAATAATGATAAATCGTAAAAGATTGTAAAGCTGAGATATTTTAAACCCAATTGACTTGTTGATTTTAGGTTTTTGGTTAAATTTAGAGCTGGAAATGTATTTATTATTTCAAGGCATTGACTTAATTAATTCATGATATATTTCATTGCAAGTGGAAAAAAAATTATATTCCTCTTCATCGCTACAGATATTTAAATATAATCTCATCAAAAATCAGAAAAATTACTAAGTGACATGAACAAGGTAAGTACACATTTCAGATTTCTAGCAATATATCATAATTCGGATACATCTTTTGGAAGGGGGGGCTAAGGGACGGGTCACAGTTGACAAATTGGTAGTTAGTTAACAGTGGTAAAACCTGGTGGTAAATTTTGAACCTTGAAAAAATCGCATCAAAGTAATGTTTAAAACATTTAATTTAATTTAAAAAATTAATTTTCAGTATCAATTCATTTGTGTATAAATCAATTATCAATTTCCAATTGATTAAAAATTATTTTTTTATAGTGATATTATTAAATCAAATATTTCAAGACATTCAAAGTAAAATGATATTCGGGAATATACCCGATAATTTTTTTATAAATTTCATTATGTGTTGTAATTAATTTTTAGGTTTAGATCTATTATTTGTCTATTTCAATCAAATCTTTCATATTCTGGTATTTTTACTCAGCGCACTGTGCATATTTTCAGGAAACTATGCCACTGTTATATCTAGTGTTCACTATTTAGTGTATCAAATTTAGACCTGACTCCAACTCTTAGGTGGTGCAAATAATAACAATCAGTAAAGCAACAATTGTATTTATATCACACAAACGCAAAAATACACAGAAATAAAAAAATAAAAGTCTGGGATCACAATTAATGTCTGAAATGTTTCACAAATCTTACACTATCTTATCAAAACACAACACAATCCAATAACAATTATAAAGAATGAGTTTAATGTAATGTCTCAGTAATATAATCAATAATAATCAATGATAGTCAAAGTTTAATTAAAACAAAATATTACTTTTATTAATAATTACTTTTAAAAAAAAGTTCAAAGAAAATAGAAAGATCTTAGAGTTTATCTTCTGCTAAAACTCCCTAGTTATCGTCTGAGCCCTAGCGGTTGCTCACCGATAACCCGCTGGTGGGGAATTTTAGGCATAGTCCGAATACTGAATTAAGCATAATAATAATTGGTTTTAAAGAAAAATATCCTTTGGACAATGGGTTCTGCCTTCGTAAATTTGGACTGATCTCCTTTGAACAATAGTCTTCTAATGCGGTATCGATCCTTTTTCACTAGGTCCGTGAAGTATCAATCTTCTCCGTGAAATAATATCAATCTTCTCGTATTCAAAAATTCTCTGTAAACCTTTTTTTGCTTAGAACGATTTCTGAGGGGTGAAAATATGCTAGAATCTCTCTGCTTATATACTTTTTAGAACTGATCTTCATCTGGAGATTATTCTCGAAATAATCTCAAAATTATACTTAAAATTCTTAACATTTTATGAAAATTCTAAAATGCCCTTAAAATTCCCTAAAAATTATTTTATGATGATCATTAATATTTAAATATTTAATATTTAATATTATTTAATATTTAATATTATTTTAGACTTCTTAAAAAATAAAAATTATTTTTGGAGGGTTGTTTTATTTCCTAAGTATTTCAAAAATAAAAATATCTGGGAATTTTTAATTGTTTCTCAAGTGTTAATTAATTTTAATTATTAATATTAATATTAATATTATTATTATTCTTAACATCTATACTCTTTTTATGATTTTTCTTGGTTATCTTTCCAAGGGGTGTCTTGGGTAAACCTAACAAACTCTTCCGATTAAAAAAATTCGATCCTTCGAATTTGATAATATTAATCAACTATGTCGTAATAACGGAAATTTTTATTCAATAGTTTCATCACAAATACTAAGTAATTATAACTCAAAAGATAATCAATCATTGTTTATTTTTGGTACTTCTTTCAGGTCTTCTTCTTCTTCTTCGTGGCTCTGGGTCACATTCTACCCCTTCCATTTGATGTGGTTTTTCTGTGTGTTTCCTTTTCCTATCGTTGATCAATACTAACTCCTGGTCTGTTTTCTTCGATTCTAGTATTATCTCTTTCCAAAAAGAGCCGTTGGTTTTACTCGTCTGGTGTATGTTGGCTAATGATGAAGTTAGCCGCAGTCCAGTTCTCTGTAATTCTTCCTTACTTGAACTTCTTGACTCCTGATTCTCTTCTTCTTCTGCGGTATCGTTTGACAAATATATTGTCTCGGTCAATATAATTACCTCATCATCTTCCGACTTATCGGCTTTTTGTTTTCTTCTATCTTCAGAAGAATTCTTAATCATCACTTTCCTCTTAAAATCGGTTACTACTACTTTTATTTGGTTTCCTTCTTCTTTTCTTTTTCTCGTTGTCTCCTGGCATGTTCTTCCCTGGTTAACATCACCTCAAACTCCTTACCACTATCATCTAAATCCACTGGTGGTGAGTTAGACCTTCTTCTAAACTTTTCATATTTCTTTGCCAACTCGTCTCTTTCTCGTTCATCTTCACTATTTTCAGAAAAATTATCCTCGTGGTTTGGTGTGTTAATTCTTGCGTCTTTTGCCTTCATTTGTTCCTGTAGTTTTTCATCTGAGGACTCTGAAACTTCCATTATGGGTTCTTCCAACATTCTGCCAGTTGATTCTGGAAATTTTCAGATCTCGATCGCAATCTGTGGCAGCAAAAGAAGGTAAAATATTATTTTTAGACGGAATTTCAGATGACAACAACCGGATGTGTTGATCGGGGATATTTATAAGATGCCATAGAAGAGAACACTAAGGGAGACTGAAGAGAAAAACTATTCTGTGAAGAATTATTTTTGGTTTAAGTAAAGACTTATTGTGTCAAGAAGATTGAAGAAAAGATTTAATCTGTTTTCATTCGGGAAAAGACTTGCACATTGATTATGGTAGAAGATTTGCTAAACAGAAATATATTTGAAATTGGTTAGTTCTGCGCCCGATCTCTATCAACAATTCCTACTCTACTAATCTATCTTTTATTCATTAAATCAATTTATTTTCTTAGATAATGGATCAAAAATGGTATTGTGAATATTGTAAAAAATATATCTCTAAAATTAGTCATAATAAAGATGCGATAAACCATGAAAAAATAAACAATAAAAAAAGCATTACCACATTTCATTCACTTATATACTACTTATGTATCATAACACTATCCTTAGGTACAGAAAAATATATACTCAAAAAATATATAAATATATATTTCAACGTTTTAGGCCTAGTTGACCAAAATGTCTGTTGTAATGACAGCCACAATTCATTAAGATTTTTACAATTATTTCTATGATATCGCTTATTGAGGGAAGTGAAGAAGCCAATATCGTTGACATTTAAATCTGGAGACTGCGTCGACTGATTTATGACGGTAATACATGGAACAATATTTTCTCCGAAGTCATTGAAATTTTCAACCTTTTTCTTTCCCACATGAAGGCGGACATTATCCATTTAGATAGTAACATTCGGACACCACTGCAATTTTTCAGAGATTGCTGGCATAATTTCAGTAGTCATCAAATTGTAAAAATTATCGACTGTCATTGTGCAATCAACTTGGTATTTATCACTTTTGTTATGATTTTTGGAAGAACGCTGGGCCTCCACATCCTTTTCTATTCTCCAGATACCTATCAACCCATTAAAGCCATTTGTGATGTCAGGTTTAGCAATAACTGACAGTATCATAATTCTTGGTGGATTACCTTTAGTAATTAATGGCTGTTTTTTCCTCGGACTGTTTTCATGATATCGTTCTCTACAAAATTGTAACAATTCGAACCAATTTTCATTTATGTCAACATAGGCATTCCACTTATTGCAGCGATTTTGTCTATATCATTTTAGTCTCTTCATTTTCTGATTATCATTTAAGAGAGGACAGGTTCTTCTAGAGACAAGTTTCATTCCTTCTGCCTTGATAATTCTGAAAACACTCGTTGAAGGAATATTCGTCTCCTCAGACAGACAAG
>JBBMKC010239866.1:0-10975 GCA_037834085.1 Bipalium vagum | reverse complement strand
AATAATAATAATAATAATAATATAATAATAATAATAATAATAATAATAATAATAATAATAATAATAATAATAATAGTATTAAACGGGAAATGAATAAAGCTCAAAGATGTTAGTTTTTTAGGATATCTTAATTTCTGAATCAGTTCATTCGATTTTATTAGGAAATATTTTATACTTTTTGGTATTTAAGTGAAGAATCACTAAATATTTTTGTTAAAAAATTCAACATATTTTTGGCAATAATTGAAAAATTGATTATTTTTTTTATGAAATTCTCTTATAATTTTTCCACAATTCAAAAACTACAATTTAATGCTAAATGTGTTTGAATTTTTTCCTGGTATAATTTAAATGACATCAAATTGTTGATAATTTCTAAAAATGAATTTTGATAATTGATTTTCAACTTATGGCAGAACTAAAAACTTTTAAAAATCAAATTTAATAGTAGTATATTAAGTAGCAGTAAAACATTTTTCTTGGGTTTATCGATTATATTTGAGCATTATTTTTATCCTAAGTCCTTAATTTTAATGAATTATTATTTTGTATGACGTTAGGGATCTAATTTGTTAGTTATTGCATTTCCAATATATAAATTATAAAATGTTCAAAACTATTTCGAAAAGATTGATAAAATTCTTAAGTGTATAATATGGAACAAAGATTAAAAAACTATGCCAAAGTCAATCCGGCCGCGTAACATCAATGAAACTATTGTAAGCCGCTAGTCAATGACAATTGTGACTTTCTTAATTGCAGAAATTTTTTCTCTATTTATTTTTATTAAAATATTTGATATTATAATTATATTGGTTTAAGATGAAATAATTGCATTAAAAGAAACTCAGCTAGCATAATACAATTTAGAGTAACAATGCAAAGACCAACCTCAATCAATTTTCCAGTTTTATCAGTTTGCATAGGGTACATGAGAGGCCCGCACATGTGACAAGTCAACAGAAACTGCCCTTCACTTTCGATATAGGGTTTGATGAATTCACGAATGTAGCTAAATCAAATAATTAAAATCAATAAAATATGAAAAACTGACTTGACACAATTGGTGATCTGTGTCACATTGGCATGGATCCACATAGAATGCCACAAACACAGTTGGATTTGCAAATCAGCAAGTTTGCTGTCACCATGGCTCGGTGGTTTGGACGAATCCCAATCGTCTTGGAGGAAATCAGTGAAGAAAATCTGAATAAATGCCTGAGTCTTGACAACGGGATCGATGAGTATCCTTGTCAACTTATGGGTTGCATATTGTCGATATTCTTTCTATAGAAAGAATCAGAGATTAGAAGAGATCACGGGAAATTATTTTATTATTAAAAAAATTAACGATAGACTCACTGAAAAAAGGGCCACTACACAACCGAAGATATTGACATATTCCGGAAATTTTGGTCCTCCTTTCCTGCGAAAAAAACAGAAAAGATAATCCCAAATAGAACTAATCAAAGAAAAACTACTGTTCCAGACATATCGAAACCATGGAATCAATTACGACCTGTGGACTGCTTCCGGAGAGCATCAATTCGATCACTGCTGCATAAACAGCATGAGCCTGTGCTGATGAACTTTGATCATATCTCCAGTTTTTATATGGAATTCCCATTTTACCAAAAGTCACGAAAACCATGTAGATTTTGCCCAGTAATTCACGACAAATGTCTTCCGTCACTCTGTCATGATCAAGATGCGACTCTGGGTTGGTCAATAATTTCCAACCCGTATTTGAGAAATAGCGATTTAACGACTGATGTTCTTGGAGAATATGGTGGACAATAACTTGCATCAACCGACGATTTTCCGGACTCCAAGCCAACTGAGATCGAATCAAAGTGTAGCAAAAATACAATGGATAACCTGGAAATATTCAATCGCTTTCAAAAAACACTACTGAACTAAGCTAAATATAATTATACAATACTAATTTTTAAACAGAAAATAATTCATAAAAATTTAAGTGTTAATAAATTTTCGTAGGGAAAGTAATTTTTAATTTATTCGAACAAGCAAATTTTTTAAAATTATTTTTTAATAAAAACAATTCGAAATTATTTTATCGAACTTTTATGCCATGTTAAGTAAGCTAATATCCAAAGACTTAATTTTTTAACCGTTAATTGATTTTAAATTGTGATAAAATTAATCATAATTGAAGAAACATTTAGTTATACTTGATATAAATATAACTCACAATAAGCACTTAAAAGCCATTTAAATAATTGATTGGTCCTTTTATAAGTGTCTAATTATAATTGAATGACTTTAGAATAATTTTTTACTATTATTTTTTCAAAATTGTAGAAATAATTGCCCAAAACCTTAAACAGTTAAATAAAATGCTTACTATGAAATTTAAATAATTTGCTGATAATTGTAAAGAAATTTGTCATCACAGATGCACCATGTGGTACATGCATCAAACTGGAAATAATCATTTCCACAACGGGAATCAACCTCAACAATAGATGATTATAATACTGGGGTAAAATCAACTGATTTGCATTACAAGAATTGATCATCACTTCGGGAAGTTTATCGTGCAAACCGAAGTGTATTTGGTGCCAATTATCAAGATGACACGGATTGCCGACAGTATTCGGACACTGTTCATATAGATAATTAATAGTGTGAATAAGCGTCGAAAATTTGGAGAACATTTCATTGATGAGATAAAAGACGACACGCCATGTTCCGTTTTGGTAATTACGATTAATGAGGAACATGAGAAATCTGTCAAAAGGAATAATGTTAAATTGGAAAATAAACATTTCCAGCGCTTCGATGATTTGATCGGTAGAAAAAACATTGACATCGTAACATTTGATACTGTACAATGCAACATTGGCCACAACGTAATCACAAAGGAACCGTAACATTTGATCAGAATTTCGCCGATTCAAATGATCGGTGAAAGCGATTACTTGGTTTTTTACACTTCTCAATTCCAAAATCAATCTCAACACAACGCCATACAAATACGACGTTCCGGCCAATTTCTGCCAATAATCAATACGCAAGTTCTGATAATTGATATTGGGTGATATCTGTTTTTCGATCTGTACGATAATATTATCGAACTCCTGCTTGTTCAACAATGACAAATTAAACGGTCCGAAACTTGTATTGACACAAATTGATTCCCCTCCGTTACCGCCACTACCACCAATCGATTCAGAAATATTTGGATTTTCGCACATAATTAATCCATTCAAATTCAATAACAACGACTCAGGAATTTCTTTAATCTGTAACTGATTGAACCGAATCGGTGACAGGATCTGACCGGGCTGGACGGATGCGTTCGATTGTCGTTGTTGTAATAATTTCACCTTTTCTGTGATAAACGTTTTCCATGACAACACTTCCTCCATTTCATAGGCTTTATACAATTGGATCAATGTGATTATATCGTGTTTATTGACTTCTTCCGATTCACCTAATAATCGTTGCTGGTATTGCTGTTGACGGATATTTTTTGGCGGTAACGTATGAACACTCAAACCGTACAGAACCAAATCAGGTTTTTGAAAGAAACGCGACAATTGCAACAACGATGCATCGATCTGGAACTGTATTTGTAACGGCAAATCGGAATATATGTTGTGAGTGGCTGTCATAGAAAACCAGAGATTTACGGTGATTTCCGGTGACAAATAATAGCTGCACCGATTAATCAATATATCTAGCATTGTGTAAAACAGGCGCTTCTCAACGTTTTTATTTGCCGATGCTGATTGGTCATTTGATTGGCTCGTTGGCAGCAAACCCATCGCACGATGGATGAAATGTTTCTCAATGAATTTGTTCAGATTTTGAATGTCCATTTCCCGGTGCAAAATTAATCGACAAAACGATTCGACAATATGTGGAGAAATGCAATTGATATTTTGCGGCTCCGTGAACAGAGAGATCATGAGCAAATGATTGAATAGAAATCGGACATGGACCGACATAGAACCGATGATTTCGTTTGGAATTAATACCGGTTTCCCTTGACCACGCAAACCATACGGCAATGAAAACGTGGGAATTTCAGTGAAATTTGATTGGTCCATCATCATCGCCGCCGCTGATGACGATGTTGATGACGACGTCGATGAAGGACCACCACCACCTGCAACGGTCGATTGGTGGGATTTTATACCCCACAGAAACTCATTGATTCGACCAATTAATGATGCGGTTTCGTTTTTCGTGCTGTACGTGTTCAAAACCATAATCAATTCGTGCCACCGCATTCCTGACAGAACACTGAAACAATGGACTCCTTCCAGACGAGAAATCTCGTGGGTAACGATCTCACCGATCGGTTGTAAAGGAGGCGGCAAATGACGTGGTAAAATCGTCGGTATCGATTTACTCTTTCGAATCAAATGCATCCACAAAACCAATGGACTGGTGTCGAGGAAATACGAAAAGTTGTGTGAAGAATATTCACCCGTCAATTCACAATCCAAGTTGCCGCGATTCAATGATCCAGAACCGTTGCCGAAGTCCCCGAATGATTTCAACGCTTCCCGGATATCTTCGCTCCACGTTTTGTCATTTGATGGATAGAGAATGTCAAAGAATTTCAAACATGGCACAAAATCTTCCAGCTTGTTGTCGTGTCAAGGATAGCAAAAAAAACAGAATTGTTACGGTAACCATGGAACGAGAAAAATAAACAATCACCATGTTCTTATTAATGAATCCCGATGTGGCATTGATCACGAACCACCAGATGTATTTGCGAGATTTAAACCAAGTTCGATTAGCAGTCTGGAAATGGAAAAAAATCGATATACACGTATCGGAGGCAAGAATCGAACTCACTTTTGCATTTAGTTTCGAGAAAATTTCGCAAAATCCAATGGACATTGTATGCAAGAAATTGAGAACGGAACACACCAAATGTTCGATCATTCCCATGATCCAGGCCCGGTGATTGTCAGGGTTGTCACAGGCCTCGATTTGAAGCATGACATTGAATATCAATTGTGCAAATGCATTTTCAAGACCGCCGTACTTTGAGTTCTGAAAATGAAAAAATACAAAAAATATATATATCGTTATTCAATGCAATCATAACGAACCAATGTTTTAGGTAAATCGTACAGCAATACCACCAAATCGATCGACCGAGTCTGGATCAATAGTTTTGTGCACTCGTCCAATTGAGGACGACTGATGTTTTCAGCATAGAGAATAGCTCCCTTCGACACGTTGGGATACGTCAGATTGTTGCCGTCCAATCGAAAGGAACTGTTGCCAGGGTGAGTGAGTCCGACAATGGGATAGAAGAAATGTCGACCTGATAATACAAATTTGATTAATTATTGATGGAAAAATCAACCGAAAATCAGATGGAAAAAAAATCTATACAGAAAGGAATCAATAATTTTGCAGGCTTTCGAAAGCTGTTCATAAAGGAAAAGATTTCCGATACCAACAATTTGTGGGGCTGCTTTTCGACGTCATCGGGATAAAAGCATTTCATCAATTCATGCATGGCGAAATAGGCGGGCATCAAATTGTTTTTGCGGCTTAGCAGTTTTCGGATCACCTGAGGGGGATAAAGCCGATAAAAAATCTATATATATACATATGAATGCTGAGACTTAGATTTGAAATCAATCAAACCAAGAAATATCGTAATCAAAACGAAGAATTTAGTGTAAAATATCGATTTATAGATAAAAGTGATAAAGAAATTAGATAAAAATCGTTAATTGAATAATTTTAATTTGAGTTTCAGGATAATAATATCCCATGTAGTATGTGTGACATAACTTTTGTATGATATTTATGAAGAAATATCATTTATATTAATGATAAATATTGACTTGTTTCAAGTAAAAGAAATAGTAAGCGAAATATATAATAGAAATTTTAGAATAACCTTGAGACAAAAATGCAATGATCTCCGTTCTTCTGTGGTAATGTCAACAGGAAATGAGTGTGACTTTTCAATACTTTTGTTGAATACTTCTCTGTTGGCCTGGTAATACAATAATTATAAGTTAATTCCGTAAATGTTTTGTTATTTACCTTGTAATCTAACGAGGGCAATAAAATATTGATGTATGAGTAACATAATCGAAAATAATGCTTATTTTCAACCTTTAACGATTCAGAATTGACAAGAGCACAGGCAATATCTCTGAAATATTTATAAGCAACAGGAAATGATATTTAGTTCAATAGCTACTTGCATGTATAAATATCTTCTTCAATAAAAATCGACAGGATTTTAAATAATACATGTAAATTATTAATATTTTGATCAACTATGACTTTAATTAAAAATTCTAAGGCTGAAATTTTCTATAAAAATAATTTTTCATTTCGTATTTGATATATTGAATTTACATCAGCTTTGTTTATGACACTCCAAGATTCGGATACAACGGTATTAATCCATTTTTCATCTGAAGAGGATTTCTTGATCGGCTGATATATTTCATACGTCAACTAAGCATTAAAAAGTATTATAATATAAAATTAATTAATGAAAAATATTATATTTACATTTATGCTATCAATAAGATTATCAATGAGACGATGTAATCCACTGTTAAGCATTAAATTTCTCAAACTATATTTAAAAAATAAATAAGATAATATATTTTTTACATTATTTAAACAAACTTAAATGAAACGTGACCAATCTGAAAATAATTCACACGTTACACAGATTTTTTGAAAATCAAATGATAATGTAATCACAAGAATTTATGTAATCGAATTTTTTAAACAGGTTAAAATAATAAATGGCAGCTTTTCAATTTAAAAAATATTTTATGAATGAATAATGTATACTAATAAATTTGGGGATATTATTCTCTGTGTAATATATTTATCTTAATATAATTACATTCACAAAATAAAATGGTAAATTTAAGATAAAAAATCTCTTCTTGAAAGTTAAAACTGAATGATTTTTTCAATAATATTTTAAATTAAAGTTCAAAAATAGTGCTAACCATTTATAATTAATTAGTTAGGCTGATATTGCTATTAAAATACCATTTCTTTACCAGTATTCTCTCTTTTGAAGTCCAAATTCAATAAATAAAAGATACATTTCCTTTAAGAATGGATTATTATATACTTGTGTATAACTATTAATATATGATCATTTTTAGGTAGCATAATTTATATCATTCTCAGTCTATTTAATCTTATATAGATAATACCGTTTTTTTATAATGGTAAGTCAGTAATATGAGGAATGGTGTGCATTGACAAAAACGAATTCAAATTTAAAAATAGTCAAAAGTGATTACAAGAGAGTTTATGTTTATAAATTTGGACATATATAGATATTAAAAGAGACCTACGATAAATAAGTAAAGATCATATTTTTCTTTTGGATAGACATGTAATGCAGGAATTGTTAAATTCTTAATTTTATTGAACTCTGATAAAAAAGTACATCAAAAATTCTTAACAGATTTTGCACCGCTAAAACACTTGAAGCCGTATTATTTATTTAGAGTACATATTAAAATTTTAAATAATAAAATAAATATAATATTTGTTAATTTTTTGAGAATTTATATTTTATTTTGCAGTTTTGACTTAAAATATTAAATGTGAAAGTTGTGTACTGATCACAACAGAGTTTTTATTAGGTAATAAATAGCGAAAACTATTTTTTATAATGTTTATATTTCTTTTATTAAAATTGACAATATTTTTAGTTTTACAACGTAACGATAAAATGAATTCAATTTGAGCCAAAATGAAAACTTTTAATTATAAGAAGATTTCAACACATAATAAGAATAGTTTAGACGCACTGAAAAAAAAACGAGTCGAGTTACTAATTCACAAGACCGTAGATTCTAGATCTTAATAACAAAAGAAGTATCTTTGAGAAATTATTTAAATAAAAGCAGAAACGGGAAATTATATATAGGTTCTGCATATTAAACTTAGTTAGAATTGGTAAGTATGATGATTCGCTTAAGTTTTATTATTTTTGATTTTTTACTAATGAGTTGTGATAAATCAATACTCTTTTTAGTTATAATAAACTAATTGTTAAGTTCTTGAAGGCATAATTTAATTTTCACTAGCATATTTATACCAATTCTTTCTTTACATTAAAAAAATCGATTTTTATTTCATGAAACAATTTGTGACCATCTTTGTCGGATTTTTTGATATCTTCAATTCGTTTAAGATCATCTTTAGGATTTTTCTATCCGAAAGTTTTTTCAGCAGACTCGTCAGTTCATCTTCGCCAGTCATCGACAGTAAATTGGATTTATCCCACACTTTTTATTTTTGATTTTTATGACATCATCGCTTTTGTCTTGAATTATTATACTATAAAACGGCTAAAGAATAATTGGACTAAAATATTCAAATTAATGGACCAGTTAGTTAAAAAGATTTATGTTAAAAGACGCGGATTATAAAAGAAAGATTTTATTTCATCAGGAGAATGTGATAAAGATATGATATATATTTTTAGATTATTTTAATTCAAATTCAACTCAATATTGAAAAAGTTTTGAATATACCCTTAGAACCGTTGGAGATTATAGGCCTGATTAAAATTTAAAAACTGAATAACAATTGTTCTAACTCCCCAATTAAATTAACATTAAAAACAGGACTTTCAATTGAGTATTTAAATGATATTAAATGAATAAATATTGGGGTTTTCAAACTGAAAGTCCGTTTTTAAATAATATATCGTTGTTTTATTATTGTTTATATCGTCTATAATGAAAAGCCAAATTTTTTAATTCAATTTAAAATCAAAGATCGATGTCAAGTATAAACAATATATAAAAAATTGTATTAAATTTATTTAGAAATGAATGAGAATTTCCCAAATGATGCTCATAATCGGGATCATATACTGTATGAGTTTAAACGAGGATCAAATACCACAATTGCCAACAAAAATATCAACGATCTTTACAGTGAAATGGTTGATGTTCGCACATGCCAAAAATGGTTTGATCGGTTTCGCAATGACGATCTCAGTTTGGAAAACAAACCATGGGGATATCGACAATCTCTGGTGGATAATAATAATAATAATCGAAACAGATTCTAAACAAAAATTAGAAGAGTTGTCTGTTCTACTATGGAACCATATAAAAGAGATAGGCAACAACAATGGGTGCGATGTTCGAGTTAATAAAACATTTTATATCCTTTTTATACACTGAATATTGATCAAAATCGAAGCATTATTAACATTAAAAAAATGAGAAAATTTTCTGGTTCTTATGACCAGAGATCCTCAGTAGAAACAGTCCACACTTCTACTAAGATCACTATATGATTGGCTTATTTAAGCTTGCATTTTTAGGTGCCTAATTATAGATTAGGATTGGAACAAAAATAATAATGTTTTTTTATCTCTAAGAACATAGTCCATTTTTTTTAATTTTTAAAACTTAATTAATTAATTATTTACCATAAATTAAGTTTCTGATGACATCATTCCAAAAGTACATTGTGAACATTTGAAGATATCTGAGGTCTTCAAAAAATTTTTGATTTTGCAAATCTTTTTTGTGTTCATTTTAAGAGAAAAAATTAAAATTTTAAACTAAAAAAAAACCCTTTTATTTACAAAATGAGAGCTCAGCCAGAACAAGGGGTTCAATCATTAGCAGAATACTCAATGATGTTATTATTTTTCATATCGAAGCGAACTTCTCTTTTGATTCCTGGAGCTGATTGTATTTTCTTCCGAGACTGATGAAAATCGTTGAGGGGCTGAGAAGAAACAAAGGGTTTGAATGAAGCACTTAAAATCCGAGAATTCGGTTTGTGTAATATACTCTTTTGATAAATAATATCGGTTTTGTTTTTCAAAATAGACTTTTTCGGATAATTTTCCTGACTAGAATCATTCAGAGGCCGAGGGGTATTTTGGGGTACCTGAACTGGGTTTGTAATACTTATCGACTCTGAGACATTAAGATCTGATTTTACAATCGTTATTTCTTCTTCTTTAACAGCATTTTCTTCGGTCTGTGAAGAAAATTCTGGACATTTGATATTCTTTGTATTGATTTCAGAGACCTCATTATTTGGTGTGGGACAACAGAGGTGTTGTTCATCGTCTAGAAAATGTAGTTGGATTATATTACTGGAATAAGGAATTCTACACTGTCTTTCATTGGGATTCCCAAAGCGTTTGTCTTTAACAATCAATGGTTGATGTTGAGGTGACACGAGCTGCGGTGAGATTAGGAAATTGTTTCTGGTTCTGGATAAGGAAAGATAATTTAAGTAGTGAGAAGAAAACGAATTTGACAAAGTCTGAATGACAGGCTTGGTAGGTCGATTATTAAATCCTCTATCTTTGTTTGAAAGGGTTACTCTGCCAATCTGCAAATAATTTGCAAAGTTTCCTGGCGTAGGCTGTGACAAATATCCATTTTGACGATCATAATGCTTTGCAGTTTGAGATCGAACCGGCTTCCCATCAATAGAGTAATTTGACGTATTCCAAAGTTTTCTGTTGTACCACTGGGGAATATCCATGACCACAAAGCTTCAATAACATAAAATTACAAATAAAAAACAATTGATGACAATTAAAAATACGCTCAAGATAACAAGTGCAACCGTTATATTAACATATTCTTTTATTTGTAGCTAAGGCACACGGATGAATCGTACATATTATTTACAATGAATATCATCAATTAATATAATATAATATATAAATACTAATGCTCAATGGTGTGCTCAAATTTAAGTGATGTAATGAAGATGTTTATTATTCTCATAAAGATTAAAATAATAGAGAATACGGTAATAGTGATAATAACGGCAAACATAAAATTTTGGTTATAATATTATCATAAAATTAATAAACATAGTAGTAGACGTAATGATAAAGGCAGTAATAATAGTAATAGTAATAGTAATAATAATAATAATAATAATAATAATAATAATAATAATAATAATAATAATAATAATAATAATA
>JBBMKC010239865.1:0-21262 GCA_037834085.1 Bipalium vagum | reverse complement strand
CAGTACATTTTATTTAAAAGAAGACTCTGATATTTCTATACTATTTAACGAAAAATAAATAAAACATATACGTTTACTTAAAATTTAGACTTTTTGTAAGCAACATATCAAATAAATCAAGAATATACTGGGTTCCTCAGCTATTTGAGAACAAAAATTGATATTAAAGATAAGTAATATTTTTAATGAAAAGAATATATAATTTTAAGCAATACTAGAAACTTTTTTTTAGGTACTCAAGTTTTATCTATTCAATAAAATCGCCTTCAGTGTCAATTACAGCTACAAGACGGCTGTTTAAAAGCTTACAAGCCGCGATCAAATGGTTTTTGTTCATATTTATCATAGCAGAATATAGAAGCCCGTAATGAATCTTTGGTATTATGAGGATGTTTGTTCTTCCATAGCCATAAGTTTGTAGTGACATGGTCGTTAAAATTTAGGAATAGCCAAGTTTTTGTTTTTAATGCTGTATGGCAGGGAGCTCAGTCTTGTTGGAATACATAAGGCCTTCCGGGGGCAACTTTTTCAATCCTGGGCTTCACATATGTATCCAGACACTCGATATAAAAAGATGCATTAATTGTAAGTCCCTGTGGTAAGAAATACGGAGGCCTAATATGACCTTCGTTGATCACAACACCCAATTTCATTAAAGATGATGGAAACTTGGTGTGCATAACATCAGGGACTTCAGAAGCTCTGGAGCATAGCCATCGATCGTTCCTTCTATTAACCTTTTGATCTTGAGTAAAAAGTTTTTCATCAGAAAAGAACCATAGCATGTTTGGATGATCAGGATGCTTGATTTTGTTTAAAAGACACTTCGAGCGTCTTAAACGATTTTCTTTGCTTTTTGCAGATACAAAATATTGTTCTCATGATGTAGGACTTGCATTTTAAATCATTGTGTACCGTTCGTCTTACTGTTGACTCAAAAACGATAGTCGATGGGCAATTTCTTTCACTGATGTTCTGGGACTTTCATGAACAACATCCTGAACATTATGAACAAAATTAGCATTTCTGACAATGCCTGAACGTGAGGAATGTGTTTTCTTTTAGATATAAAGGAAAAATTCTGATCAGTTGTCAAACATTCCTTTCTAATTTTATTGACAAACAATTTGGCCACATTTAGAAATTTGGAAATTTCTGTGTCCGGTGGCTAATGCAACAATAACTGCATGCCTTTTCATTTCTTGTGTTAATTCAAAAGTTATCTCTTTCATTTCTAAATTAATAAATAATTATTGGAAATTAATTTCAGCACCACTAAAAAAAATTATCATGATATATTTTAACAATTTTTGTCCTCAAATAGCTGACGCACCCTGTTTAATTGTAACTATTTTTGAAAATCTTTTGGTTTTTTACCTTTCTTCATTATCAAATAAAAATATATGTTACATTATTTTTGTAGACCGAGAAGGGTGTCCTACTACTACTAATATGATGTCTACAAGTAAACTTAATTAAATATTTTATAATAAAATAAATATTATTTATCTTTATGATTAATTTGGCTATTTTCTTAACTATTTCTGATTTAGAGTACAGAACAAGATTTAAATTTTAGAGAGTATGATTTTCATACTAGTTATATTCTTGTGTTGTCCTTTTTAATAATAATATAAGACTAAAGCAATAATAATATATTTCATTAAATCCAATTTCTTAAACTTTTCAAAAATGGACCTCTCCTTTTTCTAAAATTAAGTTATTTACTTTATAAACATTTACCATTTATTTAAATATTTTAAAAAACCGTAACTTTATAATTTTTAAAAACTTTAAATTAAAAACATTTAATAATTGTTAATTTCGGTGTGAGGTGCTTATTTTAAAAAAATTCAAGCACACTAATGTTAGAACCACTCTTTATAATATTAATGATTATCATAATAATAATAACTTATTATATTCAATATTTAGTGTATCAAACTTTAAACCTGACTCCAAATCTTAGGTGGTGCGAAATAACAACAATTAGTAAACCAATAAGTTTTATTTATATTACAAACTCATACAAAATCTCAGTGATAATAATTACAAAAAAACTCAAAACTCAACAAAGAAATCACAATAATTTCTAACATGTCTCAAATGTCTTAGGTAATATTGAATCAAATCAATCAAAACAGAATGTTAATTGAAAATTATATTAAAATAATCAATTAATTATAAAAAATACTTAATAAATTTAATGAAAATAATTAATAATAATTAAAAACAGGAATCAAACTTAAATAATAATTATCGAATAATAATAATTAAGAACGTTAAAGAAAACAAAACAAAAAGATCTTACGATTCAAGCTTCCTGAACTATCAGCTGATCCTTTACAGTTGCTCAGTGATGAGGGACTTAAACAAAACCCGAAGAAAACTTTCATTAAAAAAAGTATTTCGTTAATAAAAAAATTCTTGAAGAATCTTCATAATCAAACTTTTGTAATTGTTGATAATAATCACTCTGCAAAAAATCTTCGCTCCAAAATCGTCGTCAATATCAAACTTCCTGCAAAATCTTCTTTATAAACCTTTTAAAAGCTTTGTTAGTGAACTCTTGCACAATTTTCCAGGGCGAACGTCTACTGAAATTTCTCAGCTTATATACTTTTCTTATCTTGATCTTGATTTGAAGATTATTCTTGAAAATATCTAAAAATCTTAAAAACATCTTCAAAAGAGCTAAAATTCCATACAATTTTCACTTTTCCTTTTATTTTTCTTTTTTAATTACTATAATTATTCTAAAATCACCCCTTACAAAATAAATTTACTTTCTAAGTGCGGTTCTTATATGTTAAGTATTTTCAAAATAAAAATCTCTTGTACTTTTCTTTATTTCTTTTATTGCTTTTTATGGTTAATTAACTTTGTAATTATTATTTTCGTGATTATTAGTAGTATTAAATGGACCGTTTTAATGCTCCTTCTCAAGATTACTTGCTGGGTAGGTGTCTTGGGTAAATCCAACAATTAAAATGATGAAAATAATTATTATAATAATTAAAAAAGATTTGCAATATGATAATAATCATTTAATTATGAAATAAATTTAAATAAAAATAATCTTGGTGAACATAGCGGAAGGACAAAAAATTATTGAATTTCTATTAAGATGGAGCTAGACGTGTTATGATCGATCACATCTGAGAAGCGTATTGACATTTTTTGTGTAATCTTGTTATTGTATTTGATTGATAATACAGTTTATTGTCTTGCGCGAACTATTTCCTTCTGAACTACTAAACCAAACCGTGAGCAGGTGCAGTAGTCATATAGCACAGTTTAGTTAATACAAGATATTAGGAATACTGAATTTTTATAGTTAGTGTTGTAATATTTTGTATTCATAATGTATATTCATATATTCATATTTTGAAATAATATATTTTATATAAATTTTCTGATAATTTTTTTAGTAATAATTGGTTGATTACGTATATCAGGAAAGCATTTACAATATTTTAACGAAATTTAACACCCATTATACTTCATGAAAAATCTGGTTCGAGAATTATTGTACTAGTTAAAACCAGGTCATACTGTGGCTAAAGTTATTCTAAATATTATGAAAGCCAAAGAAGATGACAATATTAACAAAAGGGCCGTATATTATTTGTTCAAAATATTTTACGAGGTGATTTTAACCTGGAGAATAATCCACATAAAAAATAAGACTTTTTATAATTATATTAAATTAATAATTAATTAATTTAATAATAAATTAATAATATGACATTATATATAATTTCAAATTCAATGATAGTTGATACAGTTTCAAAAGATAAGAACAAATCAATTACATCCATAAAGAACAAAAATTCTTCCACCTTCACTAGAAGCTCAGTAAAATTTAACAAAAGTACCACCAACCTTTTTGTTTCAACTAGAAATAGATCTTCAAAAATTCTTGGTGGAAGTTCCGGTAAGATTATTGATTTTCCAAAAAATATACAAAATTTTATTTCAAAAAAAAATTTACGTGCTAGATAAATACAATTAAGATCTTTATACAATACAATAACACCGAATATGGTTAAGTATCACAGATAGTTATTGCTATAGTCAATAGTTTATAATAGATAATGTTCATAATAGTTCATAATAGAGCTGTCTTCATTGTCGTCGGTGTGATTGTGGTCGATCATCATGTTATCAGCTATTTTATCGGCATTCGAAGCAACCAAACTTGACATTGACCTATCTCGATGAAAGGCCCATTGTGCGGTGCTCCATGTAATATTTGAAGAGACACAGAATGAGGCAATTGTATTGATGATTTTCTTCTTCAGCCCCAGTTTTGATAGTATTGTGTTATTCCTCTTTGGCCATGACCCTAAACAACCAACGATAAAGGAATCTAGTTCAACGATCCATTCTGGAAGTGCTTTTTGAGTTCTTGTCGTTAGATCATCGTAGTGAGCTAGGTTCTGATAATGTTTATAATACATGTCCTTTTCAGTAACAAATGGGAATTTGACATTGATTAAAAATAGTTTTTTTGATTTCGTGAATTCAATTTACAGGTCAATGTGCAATGTTGATTGAATGTGTTGACTCTCAACATTGACATATACTTTTGCTGGAACCTGTTGAGATTTTGGTCGAATTACAAAGAGAAGAAAAAGAAATATTTGCATTGATGTCATCATCAGAGGTCAGTAATTGAAAGCCTTGTATCTAAGATTGAGACCAGGACAACTCCTCCGACCTTTAAAGAAGAATAAAAGTATTTAATAGATGATTGACGACCAAGGCCAAGAATTGGTTTAATTATTCTGCGGACACTTGATTCAATGGTATCTTTTCCGTGTGTCAGATCTGTAAGAGAAAAGTAACAGTTGCGGAAAAAAAGGAGTCTGCTGTGATAAAGATTGTATATGCCTGCAATTTTGTCAGGGGTAGAGAATACTATTTGCGATTTCGGTTAGCTGGTGAATGACATCGGATAATAATGAGAACGGAGGGAAATTAGGTTTTTCACCTATATATTTATATGACTGATTTATGGAAAGTGTATCAATTGGAGTAGACTCTATTGCTAAAAGAGATTGTGTTCCATCTCTTGTTTGAACTCTCAGATGTGCACATTTTGATGGTCGAAATTTCAGGTGAGGCCATGAGAAAATTTTCACCGCTCGGTCTACTAGTCTTTACATAAAAAGTTGAGTTGTGCTTAGAAGGACGAGATCATCTGCATAAGCCAAACAACTCAATCTAAATTCACTTATCATAGTTCCACCACATAGTACTTTGTCTAAGCCATTCAGTATTGGATTTATACCAATGTTAAACAGAAGCATAGAAAGTGGACAACCTGTAACTCTTATATTGATATTGATGGGATTTTTAATAATATTACCGCAGGCAGTATGATTGACATTTGATTTACTTTGTTTTTACATGTTAAACTACCATAGTATAAAAAAGATTTATGTATTTATAACTTTTAGGTCAAGGAATTACAAATACACCTGTCAAAAAAATTAGTAGCAAAAAAACGTCAGGCATATCAAATAAAGGCAATATTATTTCTTTAGCCTTGGCAACGAGATCAGCAAAATTCAAGAAACATACTTCCACTCCCATCGGCTCTAATATAAAAGGTAAAGTAAACCCTAATACAATAACTTTCAATACTGAAATTCTTGTATTGACTAGTAAAATTTGTGTTGTGACTATATCATCATTTGTTTTATTTTTCGGGAACATGTTAAACTGTCATAGTATAAAAAAGATTTATGTATTTATAAATTTTAGGTCAAGGAATTACAAATACACCTATCAAAAAAAATAGTAGCAAAAAAACGTCAGGCATATCAAATAAAGGCAATATTATTTCTTTAGCCTTGGCAACGAGATCAGCAAAATTCAAGAAACATACTTCCACTCCTATCGGCTCTAATATAAAAGGTAAAGTAAACCCTAACTCAATAACTTCCAATACCGGAATTCTTGTCAAACCTAATATCAATACCATAAAATATCCAACCGTAGATGAAACAACTTTTATATACAGTAATTATTTTTTATTATGTTTTGTTTAGAATATCTCATACGAAGTAAATTATTCTGTTTTTTTAAAATTTGCATGTTGAGAAACTTTCTTATTATTAATTAGTCCTTTTTCACATTGAGCTTTTAAAAAGGTGTATATTAGAAATAATAATAATAATTAATAAGAAAGTAAAAAAGTACAAGAATAAAAGAAAATTTTAAAAATTTGATTTATTATTAACAAAATATATAAAATTTTTTCAAATTTATTTTATTGGTAATAAAACAGAACAGAATATGAATAACTGAAATTTTTAGAAATATGTTTGTTTTTTTTAAGAAATTTTTGATTTTATTAACTTTTAAACATAAAGGAATATATATATATATATCATATAAAAATGGCTTAATAAAATTATTAATTCATAGATTATAGTCGTTGATATCAGGTAAAAAACAGGTAGGTAGAAAATATTATTAATGATAGGATTAAAAAAAATAATAACTCAGAAAGAAAGGATAAACTTATTAAAACTTAAAAGAAAATCAAAGAGAAGAATATAAAATAGTATAATAAAATATCATTTTCAAAAAGATATAGAACCTTCAAGAAGAAAAACCCGTGGAACGTGAAAATATAAAAGTAATTTTAATAAATGGGAAAACAATGAATTATTTAAAACACCAACAATTAAATATATAACCTAGTATCGTGTATTAATGTAAATGCGCTTGATGTAATAATCTATATAGGAAAGACAATCACTAAAGAATATTCGCAATTAAGCAGAACCAGTAAAGTCTTAGATTATTCGATGAATTTTGTTGACCAAACTAAACAGTACTCATAAGAAATTAGTGCAGTTATGAGAAATTTTGATATAGACGAAAGATCTATGAATCATATTTAGTAAAAAATCAATCAGAGATTAACATCCAGAATGAGGAAAGAAAAATTCAACAGGTAGTTGGAGTAATCTCCAATTAACTAATAAAAACAAGCTAACCAATTATAATTTAGCCAAATATTTTAATTATGATAACCAATTATAATTTAGCCAAATATTTTAATTATGATAACTATACTGCATTGCTCTTTTTTGCTTAGGAATGCGATGTTATGGGTATGCTGCCGACCTGTCTGTTGTCATATTTTATCACTGCTCAGGATGTTTGGTTAATAAATATATATCCATTAATTTAGTTCATTAATTAAAAATCATATTAGATCACTCAAGTATATTATTGGAATGAAAAGCCGTGGCTAGATTGTATTAGACCTGATTTAGATACCAGACAAATGTATTCGTTTTTTTGTGATAAGTACTTTTTGGACAACCATGTTCTCATTTATGTAAGCTGTTGTTACACGGATTTGTGCAATAAGTTAAACTCTGCTTTTATTCTATTGACCAATGTGAAGTGGACGAGCCTGGTTTTTGTATTGTTTTCTTTTCTTTTTTTTATATAAACAATAATATCAGTACTTCCCTGATGAAATTATTTCATGTATAATATACAAATATGACAATTTTTATTGATTTCAATAAATGAAGTATAACCCCAAATTGATAATTTATTTTGGATAATAAAATAATTTCCATTCATTATTAAGTAGTGCTATAAATGTTTTAGAAAAGAAAGTTAAATATTATTATAATTTTTCATATATGTTTGATGATTTACCATCTGCTTTGATATACATTTACCAAGTAGTTGTCACCCTTTGACGGTGAACTCCACGAAAATTCTTTTAGATCACTAAATTGCATATACCTTTGACTATCTGGCAATCCACTTTACCTTGTCACAATTATTCGATTGATGTTTAAATTCTTCCGCTTTTTATATCATTCTGTTATTTACAATAACTTATGATATAAATTTCCCTTAAATATATAAGCAAAATTTTAAATAAAATTCTTTGATCTTCCCAATTTTGGAAGACAGGTTGGCACTTCTGACATGGATTTGTGTGATTCAGGAATATTGTCAAATCCAAGTTTCCAAAAAATTTCAATTATATTCGGTAGGATAATCTTTTCAAGTCCTGAGTTGGACAGACAGATCCCCTGATTTGAACACTTATGGAAAATGTTTGGAAAATGATTTCAGACATTGTGTATGATGACTATCAACCTAAAGTTAAGCATGAATTGGTCAACATAATACATAACGCTGTTTTGAAGATACAGCTATCAAATTCGCATTTATTTAGCTAAACACAAAATTTATGAATATCCATAGACGTAATAAAAATATATTTACAAAAAATTACATAGTTTATTATTTGGCGGTATTGTATGCAAAAGGTCAGAGTTTGGAATTCACACTTCTCATTAGGTACTGCACATCATTTTGAGTAACGTCAGATGATATTTTGACCCATTCATTTTCAAATTCCTTTTCATTTTTCACGTTTTGTTTTGTTAACAATAATTTCCTTTTCATTATAGCCCAATATTTTTCAATTGGTCGGAGTTCCGGACAATTGGGAGGATTAGCACTCTTCGGTACAATATTGATCCCATTCTCATTGTACCCGTCCATGGCCGATTTTCCATAGTGACATATTGCCAAATCTGGTCAAAAGACAACTGGAACGTTATGAACAAGTAACATAGCAAGAAGTTGTTTCTGCAAGCACTCCTCAACATAAATAATTTTGTTCATAGTACCACAGGTTACAGAAACCCTGCTTTTCAAACCAAATTTACACATTGCTTGCCAAACCTAATATTTTTTTGCGAACTTGTCCACTTTTTTTCTTTAAATTTTGGTGCAACATCGCCTTTCTTTTTTGAAGTATAGAAAAGCTGACCATGAATCTGATTGAAGTCTGACTTGACATAAGTTTCGATGTCCATTATTATGCGGCCAAAGTTGTGCATGATATTGTCATACAGTTTTTGTGAACGATATTTGTCTGTTGTCTGCTGTTTATCGTTTCTGTTTGGAACCATTGTAACTTTATATGATTTCAGACCTTCCTCTTTGCGGACTTTTTGAACATAACCAGGCAACATTTTAAATTTTTTAGCCATATCACGAATAGAGATTCCGGGATTTTTATGAAATGTATGTACCACTTCCTTGGTCTTTTTCTCTGAGATAAATTCTTTCTTTCGTACACTTCCGACTTTTCTTTATGTGATTAATCGTTTATCGAAGTGTTAAGCATAAGTGTTACCGTTGATTTGGCAAAATTTAGGTATTTTGCAATATCTCTGTGAGATAAATCAACATTTTCCAGCTTTTTGCGCAGAATTAATTCGCGAATACTTTCTTTTGTTGAGACCATTTTTCTAAATTTTATATAAATTATAATATTATAGATTCTATATTATAAATTAATGATTTAGCTATGAATCTGTATGCTTACCTATATTTTTACAATTATATCTGAGATGTCACATTTGTTTGTATGCGACCAATTCTTTTCGTCTAAACTCTTTAAATAATCACAAACAATCAATTATTATTCATTTATATAGCAATTTTAGGTACTGACTACCTAAAGTGCTAATATGTAAAGGAAATTTTCTTAATTAATATTTATGACACTAAAAAAATTTGTTTCAGTTAGTGTCAGAAAAAGTTTTCCATTTAAAAATTTAAAATTTAAAGATATTATTTAAAGAAATCTTCGAAATGTAAATATTTATTAAGTATATTGTTAGAATGCAAAAACTATAAAATCAACAAATTTTAAAAATATATAGTATTTTATCTTTTGTCACAAAAATTGCAAATATCAGAAAAATTTTATATATATTTCAAATAACTGCCGCGAAAATTTACATTGGTAATCAATATATTAAATTTTATGCTTAAGTTATTTTATAAAAACCAAAATATTAGTCTTCAAAATGAGTGATGAAAAATTGTACGTTCGGTGTTGCATAAGATATGAATTTGATCAAGGCAAAAATGCATCCAAGACATTTAAATCAATATGTTCCGTTCTTGGTAATAATGCCGTTTCCCGCAGTTCATGTAAATACTGGTATGGTCGATTCAAAGACGGAAATTTTGATGATACCAATCGACCACATATTGGTGCTCCACAGATATTGGAAACAGCCAAATTGAAAGACCTGCTGAAAATACGCTAAGCCACTTGCTATTGATCAAAGAATTGTTGGGAGACATGGGAAAAATTCAGAAGGCTGGAAAGTGGATTCCGCACGAGCTTTCTGAAAGCAATATTTTATGCCGATTAGCAACATCCGCATTCCTTATTGCTAGACAAATAAAAAGATTTTTATGGAAAATCGTCACTGGAGATGAAAAATGGATTAATTACAATAATCCAAAAACCCAAACATTCGTAGGTGGACCCTGGAATACCAGATACTTCAGTTGTCAAAACAGATATTCACAATAAAAAAGTACTCCTTTGCATCTGGTGGGATATGAGAGGACCCATTCATTATGACCTCCTCAAAGCTGGTGAAACCATTAATGCGGAACGTTAAAACAAATAATTGCTGTATTTGGCTAAAAAATCGAGAAAAAAGGATCTTTTTTCATGCAAGGATCGCGTAAGATTGTCCTGGTACATGACAATGCCAGACTTCATGTAGTGAAACATACTCAGAAAACAAGTTTACAGTTAGGTTTGGAAGTTCTTCCTCACGTGGCTTATTCTCCAGACCTTGCTTCTACAGATTTTCAATTATTTCGCTTAATGAAACATGAATTACCCGGATGTCGTTTCAAAAATGTTGACCAGATACGAAATTTTGTCAAGAATTATCTTGCGTCAACACCAATATCTTTCTTTTGTTCCGGGATTCGGCAATTACCTGAAAGATGGCAAAAAGTGATTTTCAATAATGGATATTATATTGATGACTGATTTTTTGAATCCATGTCGTATAAAAATAAATATATTCCATTTTTAATAACATTTAATTTTTTTTGAATTGATTAAAACCTATGCCTACACAAAATAATAAAATTGTTTTTATAAAGCTATATTTTTATAATATAAGTGAATTTTAAAATGTAATTGCAAATTTTAAATATTTGTTCACTTTCAAATATTAAGAAAACATTATCAAAGTAACTTTGATAGGCCAACTGTTTACTACTTGATATTTTCGATTTTCTTTTCTAAGTAGACATGAATATTGATGGTAATGTTGATATCAGTGGGGACTCCATGGCTGCTCCACCTGTTTTGTACACCAAAACAAAAAAGTAACATTTTTGAAAAAAATTCGTAACTGCTGTAGAGCTATCTCAACCATGATTTCAATTCTTTTTTCATTCCACACATCAAAGCAAAGATTAATTGTTTCTAAAAGAGGAACATCGGTGAATATGATACTAAATATTCATTATCGGATTTATTTCTCATAAGTATTTACTGATTTACATTATAGTTTTTTTTTATCAAACCATATATAATTTGACTACATATTTCTGTCTTACTAAAAGTAATATGACGTAATTTTATCTTTAGTTGTTACAGAATAATATCTCGTGCACGTGTCTTTGAATGGCACAAAAGATTTTCAGAAGACAGAGCATCGGTGGATGATTTCGACCGTCCGGGCCGACCACGTACATCATTCAATGACGACAACATTGCAAAAGTTGGAGATGCAATCAGGAAGAATGCAATCGTACAATTGGTGTTCCTCATCTTGCAGAATTGCTCAATATGAACAGAAAAGGTGTTCGACGCATTTTAACACAGGCCTTAGGGATGAAGAAAGTTTGTGCAAAATTTGTTCCTAAAGTCTTTTCATACGAACACAGGCAAAACAAGGCTAATGTTTTTTCTGATATCTTGGAATGAATTGATAAAGATAATAGTTTTTTAAATAACATTTTAGGGGTGATCAGACGTGGATATTTCAGTATGATCCAGAAACTAAACGTCAATTCATGCATTGGAAATCACCATCATCGCCAAGAATGAAAAAAGCACACATGACTCATTCCACATTCAAGATAATGCTTATTGTTTTCTTTGATGTCCAAGGTATCATTATGACCGAATTACGATTTTTTTCTATTCCCAAAAATAAAATCGGCTCTTAAAGGTGTGCATTTTGCAAGTGTGGAAGAAGTGCAGATTAGGACGAGGGAGCTATTAAGCAACCTGACGATTACCGACCTACAGCATTGTTTTGAACGGTGGAAAGAGCGTTTGCAGATGTGTGTGAATTGTGATGGATCATAATTTGAAGGAGACCTTAAATAGTTGTACATACTTTGTGATTAAATTAAACTTACAGCACCAGTCTGGTTATTTTATTTCGCACCATGTATATATGGACATGGAATAGATATTCATGATTGTAAAATATTTTCAAATCAGATGGAAATAATTTTAATTTTCTAAATATAAAATAATCTTCTTTTATTGAAATCAATAAAAATTATCATTTTTGTATAATATACATGAAATAATTTCATCAGGGAAGTACTGATATTATTGTTTATATAAAAAAAAGAAAAGAAAACAATACAAAAACCAGGCTCGTCCACTTCACATTGGTCAATAGAATAAAAGCAGAGTTTAACTTATTGCACAAATCCGTGTAACAACAGCTTACATAAATGAGAACATGGTTGTCCAAAAAGTACTTATCACAAAAGAACGAATACATTTGTCTGGTATCTAAATCAGGTCTAATACAATCTAACCACGGCTTTTCATTCCAATAATATACTTGAGTGATCTAATATGATTTTTAATTAATGAAGTAACTTAATATTATAATATAATAACCAAACATCCAGAGCAATGATGATAAATTACAACAGATTGGTCGGCACCGTAACCATAACAACGCATCTCTAAATAAAATAGAAAATAAATAACTTTATGTTTCATTTTTGAAAAAAGTATGAATTTTATTGTAAATACAATCTTTTTCATATCTTTTGAGTCACTATGTCAAAATGGATATAATAGTAGATTTTGGTTTAAATTAAAATTTCATTATTTGAATTACTTTAATTTAGAAACATGCAAATGTTAGCTTTATATTTCATTAAAAATTATTAGAAACACGTTTTTAAAAATTTTTAGGTGTACAACTATGACTTCGGCTTTTTCTGAAATGATAATAAAAAATTTGTTTGCATATATATCTAAATTATATTGAATTGATTTATAAACAAAAATATCATATAATTAATAATATCACGAGACAGTTGTTTTAATATCAATTGTTTAAATATTATAGCTATTCAAAATGTTAATATTCATCCCAAATAAACGAAATTTGCTGGAAGTAATTCTACAATACTTTATTGCCAAGAAAACTGCAGCGGAAACGTAGCGCTTGCTTTGAGATACCTATAGAGAACATGCCCCTTCGATGATCACGTGTAAAGATTGGTAAAGATCGCCGTTTTAGAAATGGCCAATATGATGCGAAGGACAAGGAGCATGGGAAGCCACAAAAACAATGTGAAGATAGAGATTTGAGAAACCTGTTGGACGAAGACCCATGCCAAACACAATCTGATCTGGCTGTCGCATTAAATGTGTCTGAACAATGCATTTCAAAACGTCTGGCAGCTTTTTGAATTATTCGGAAATTAGGAATTTGGATCCCACGTGAAGCACATTTTGAAAAAGAATGGCTTCTTCGGACGAATTGCAGCAAAGAAACTAAATTTAAACGATCGACATATTAAGAATCACTGACAGTGGTGTAGAGATTATAGCAAACTGCTTTCTACTTTATGAAATGAGGTGATTTTTACTTATGAAAGTCGGATAGATATGTTCTCTAGGAAAAGACAATACCTCCGCAGATCGCTAGTATCTATATATAATCCAAAATATACCACGAAAACTGTTAAATTTGGAGGAAAGGGTTTGATTGTTTGAGGCGCAATCAAAGAAGATAGCACAAGAGTTCTCATAATGTAAGGTGAAATGTAAATGAAAGATGTTTTACTGATGTTTTAGTCTTATATTCAAAACAACGTAAAAGTTTATGTTGTTTAAAAATCGGTTTTCTACATTTACAAAATAATGGTTTGGATTTTTTTGATTGAAAACATGTACTTCAACATATTCTTTCATATAGATAAATAAAGACTGTACATATTATTTTTATATTCATCATTTTATAGAAATTATAGGGATGACTCAAAGCACATGGACGGCATTGTATTTCAAGCGTGAAACCACACTTGTTATATACAAAATGAAAATATCAATTTTAAAAATTCTAAGACCGGTTTTTAATTGAAATAACATGATGACTACATTAAAGATAAAATTTATTAAGTGTTAATGTACAAGTTAAATCAATGAAATGATCATCTCTCCATGACCCATCATCTGTGATTTGAACTTCTAGAAAAGCAAAAGTACTGATGGTATACAGGTAAGGAGATGGCAAGATCCCCAAGTGCTTATACCAATAGTACTTAAGGAATCAAGGACATTTTTAATACATAAGGTAGAAAAACCAGAGGTCAAACCAAAAAGTCAGGCATAGAGACCCATTATCACCAGTTCTTTTTAATAAAATCATAGAGATGAGGTAAAAGGAAGTAAAAGACAAGGGCAATGGATTAGGCAAAGAATAGATAACCACCATAGTTTATATTGATGACCTTAGAGTGCTAGAATAGAACCAGAAAACCCTACAGAGAAACTTGGGTACTTATTTGAAACTTCAATAAGAGTGGCTTGGCAACAAACCAATATAAATGCGCAACCTTGGGTATCATAGGAGAAAGAAAGTCATTTAAATAAACCCAATTAATATAATAGTAGAAAATGAAATACTACCACTGATGAACAGTAAAAAGGACACCTACAAATATTTGGGAATCTAAATGACCGCATCAGGACCTGAAAATGGAAACTTGAAAAAGAATCTGATAACCGAACTGGCAGGTATATCAAAGATCCAACTGAAACTACAACAAAGATGCATTTATTGAAGGATTCTTTTTCTACATATAAGAGTCTTAGGTGAGGTGACCGTTGCGGAATTGATAGAACTAGATAAGAAATAACAACAAAGAGTTAGAGAATGGTTGAAATTCCCACCGGATGTGTCTACGATCTTATTAAACACACTAGCATGTAGAGGAAGACTCATGATACTGTTCATAAGAGGGACAGTAAACAGAGATTATCGATATGATCACTCTCGAAAAACAAGGTAGTAATAAAAGCGACGAAATATATCATAAATTATCGAAAGAAATTGCTAAATGGTAGGAACTAATAAAACACGGGGACCAGAAAAGCATTACGGACTACTTAAGAAACACTTCCTTAGAGTTATACACAACAATGGACTGACGAGGATTGACAAAGATGACACACCGTTGAATCACTGACAAAACACGACTTAGGTTGGGGAACAACTAAGTCCACTCCATAAAGATTAGGGGTGTACAAACAAATTTGACTTCCTGAAAGACATTGTCTAAGAATGTGGGGCAATACAAACCTGAGAGTAAAAATGTGTAATAAGATTGCCAAGTACCCATTGCAATAAAAGATGGAACTACAGAGAAACACTTAAAATTGTGAGTATAATTAGATACTTTGTTTGAAACTCTATATGTATATATACTCTTTAATATTGTAAGGTATTGATAAGAAAATATATTCCAATAAAATTTTATGATTATTTTAAATCTAGCATTTTAGGAAATGAAATATTCAAATCAATGTCTTGGACTTTTTATTTCCTTCTGGATCGCCTAAATGAAAATGTTTATGAAACTAACTGGTCAATCTAGAAGAACAATCTTGAGAGATATGAAGAAGATTCGTGAAGGGAATTCCCTTGAAAGAAAAGCTGGGAGTGGAAGACATCGACTCTTACAATTAGCCTTGAGAAATGGTCATGTCATCAAATAAAATTGACCTCGAAATTTAAGAAGAGAAGAAGTTCTACACCAGCCGCACGTACAATAAGACAATATTTAAATTAGATATGGATATGATTAATGATACAAAAATTTGTAACAAAATTGACCCCAATTCATAAAGAAAAATAATTAAATTGTGTAAAGATCACCAGAAGATAAGATTTGATTGATGGATTTTCAATGACAAATGTTTATTTGAACTATATTTAAATCGTGTTGGAGTTTAGTCGAAGTAAGACCCAAAATTAAAATGTTACAGTTAAAATATTCGAGAACTTCTAATTCTTTTAAATATTTTTGTTATAATTACTTTATTTAAGCACAATTCAAATGCTACAAATTTAAAAGTATCAAATAATATTAAGCACGTCTTAATAATTTCATTTTTTAAAATCAAAGATAATGTCAAAACAAAAAGAATTCTTTTTCTAACAAGTTTTTTCTGAATTTTTTTTTATTTTTATCATTAAATTGCAATATTACTTGATCCATCGGTTCGAAATGGAATTGTATAGAATTTCACGGGCGATTTTGTCGTTTTTTTATTTTTGTGTGTAGAAGTTGGCATGATTTTCTTTACTGTTGTTAATTTAGTTTTCATTTTAGTTTTTATTGAGAATTTAGATTTTGTTGTTTGTTGTGTTGTAGTCGGAAGTAATGTTGTGGTTTGTTCTGTTGTAGTTGGAAGTAATGTTGTGGTTTGTTCTGTTGTAGTTGGAAGTGACGTTGTGGTTTGTTCTGTTGTAGTTGGAAGTGACGTTGTGGTTTGCTCTGTTGTAGTTGGAAGTAACGTTGTGGTTTGCTCTGTTGTAGTTGGAAGAGACGTTGTGGTTTGCTCTGTTGTTGTTGGAAGTAATGTTGTGGTTTGCTCTGTTGTAGTTGGAAGTAATGTTGTGGTTTGCTCTGTTGTAGTAATACCTAATTATTATGTTTAAATATTTTGTATTTTTGAAGAGTATTTATTGAGATGAGATTTTATAATATTAAAATAATTAGTTAGTTGAAAGCTGATATCTAGTGGATGAGTTATTAAAACCATTAAAGAACAGCAATTATGAGGTAAGATACATTTGAATTTTACAACTTCATAAATTCTTTTGAGAAAAAATACGATAATGAATATTAAGTATCATTTAATATATCTAGCCTTTTCACCAATATTCCTTTTTTAGAAAAAATTAATCTCTGTTTTGATTTTTGGAATGAAAAAGAAAATAAAGAAGTCATGGATGAGATAGCTCTACAGCAGTTACTTGAATTTTATTCAAAAAAATGTTTCTTTTATGTTTAATGATGAATTATATAAGCAAATAGGTGGAGTAGCCATCGGCTTGTCATTCAGATTTCTTACAGTCATGAATATCTTACATAAAAATATAACTCATTTCTAGATCTTAATATTATGAAATAGAAAACAAAAAAGACCATATATATATATAGAAAAGAGGTTGATATATGATTATATACTTGGGTGTAATAATCTGTACATAGAGAACACTGCATCACCTCAAGACATGTATTAGCAAACAATTAAGCAGAACAATTAACATTTTAGACCACTCAAAGAATTACGCTGTACGAAAGGGTAAAGTTAGTGCAGATGAATTTAAAATAACGATGACCAATTTCGACAATAACGATGAACGAAAGATAATTTAGTCATTATTAATAAAAGAACGGTAACCAGATATTGATATTCAAATAGGAGAAAGTACGGATTGTCAGCGTGTTCTCTAAATAATTAAAAATATTATTTAAAAAATATAAATCAAAATTATTAATATTAATTACTAACGAAGAACTGAAAAGAAAATTCGAAACTTCCTTCAAAATAACGATTTTTTTTACCAAATTTTCTTGAAAATTATTGGTAATCGTTTATTTGGAAAAAAAATTGATTAGGTTCACAAGATTAAAAAAATATACATACAATTACAGTTGCTTTTACGCTGGATAACAAGTTCAAAATGTTTTACTATGTTCCTGCATTCGTCTTGCGTTATAATGAGGGTCAGAGTATTGATAATTTGGTTGATATTTTCTTAAAACTGTTGGATGTTTTCAAATTTTGTTTCTAGGCAATAATTTTCTAAATTTTTGAACACGAAACGATCTAATAGATTTAAATCTGGTGAGTAAGCAGGCTACTTTAATAACCTTATGCCAGCATGTGGAAGAATGCAGAAGTTTCTTTGAGTCTGTAGATAAGAGCATTATCGTGCATTCACCATATTTTTCGTCAGTCACCTATTTCGAGATTCAAATTTCATGAAGGATTTTTGAAAAATTCCTTGTATTTTCAGCGTTGATACGTTGACCATAGTTAAGCAATTTAAAATAAATTTTTCAATGAAAGTTTTTTGAAAGATAGAAATTTTTCGACATATTGTTTGGTCGTGGAACTATTAGTTTTCACGAGACACCCGATTTATTCAAGAATACAATTTTTCTCTTTACTGACATAAGGAAGAAGATCCAAATAAATTTCTTTTTCAAAAGTTACATAAACATTCTTGATTTTCAACAGTCCTTCAAACTAATATTAGAAAGTCTGACTCGATTTTTTATTTTTATTTTTGTTAAAACGTGGTACCATTTCCATGGACGTGACTTAATATCCAAATAATCATAAAGAATTCTTTAAATTTCTTTTCAATTAACATTTGTTTTAGTGACCAAATTTAACAGAGCTACAGAATTTTCTTTATTACTAAATTGTTCTGATCATTTTCCAGAACCCTCATTTCTTTTGTAGTTTATTCTGCCTGTACTGAAATCCACATAAATTTTTCATACACTTCTGTCTTTGACCAATTTTTTTTCTGTCTTTATCCGAATTTTCAACAACATTGAGAACAGATTTTGACGATTTATTAAAATTTTACATCTCACCTTGTTTTGGTTTTGTTTAGTATTTATTGTTATTGACTACTAGATTTCTTTCTAAATTATATCCGACCATTTGTGAATTTCTTTAAATTGATCTTCTTGGTACATTCTTGGCAAAAAATTCAATTTTCAATTTCTGTAATTGTCTATGAAAAATTGAGCAGACTAGTCAAGGGTTACTCTCAAAGGTTGGCTGAGCAATTTTTACTTGCTTTCCTTTTAATCTATTATTTTTTGAATTTTCAATTAATTTTCTTAATTCAGAAGCTCTGGGTTGATAAGTAGTATTATTTAAAATTTCATTATTAAATTAATTGATATTATTTTTAAGACTCAATGAAGACTGTTATTTAACTCTGTTATCCATTGCGATAACAATTAGTAAAAAATTATTTTTACGTGTATTTTCTAAAGGAATTGTGAAATAAATTAGTAAGTAGTGAAATAAAGTGGTATATTTTATGTTTAAACATTTATCATTTTTTCAATTAATATTTTTTTTTTCTGAAAATAATAATTCAATTAATAAAATATATACATGATTATTTGTAATTAAAAATTATTAACTTTACTTGGAGCAATAGTTGTACAATCTTCTCTGTCTAAAATAATATAAATTTGTTAAAAAATCTAAAATTTCAAATAAAACTTAATTTTGTTAAATAATAATTTCGTTTGTCTTTCAAATGATAACAATAAAATTAGTTTTGCTTCAAACTTATACCCCCATAAAATCACTATTCAGGATATTGTTTCAACCAATTTTGATATTTTTGGCAGAACCCTTAGATTGCCCTCGCGGAACCTCTGGGTTCCGATGAACCCCGGTTGAAAATAACTGCTTTACTGTATTACTTTACCTTACCATTAGATAACAAAATTTTAAAAAATGGAAAAATAATTTTTTATTTAATTATTAAAAAAAATATGATATAAATTAATTTTCTAAGAAATATGGTGTAAATCCAAAAACAATAAAAAAATATTTAAGAGAATAATAACAGACTGTAAATAGATTTATTTGGTATTATATAATTATATATTTGAGTTGTTCTTTCAGTTAATTTTCTTCCAGTGTCCTGATAAAAAATATTTTTTTTTCCATCATCAATTCTTGATAAAAGATTTACTTCACTAGAAAGATTTAAATGTAATTTTTGAATAAATAATTTTAAATCAATTAATTTAATTTTTCATCTCCTTTTGTTCCTTAAAATATTTCTTTAGTTTTGTCTAATTTACCTGGAGGTAGAATTTCATTGCTTTATCAGATAATGTAATTTTCATTTTTCTTTGTGTATCATCATAAATTTTATCTTCTTCAAATTTATATTTATTTTCATTTTTAAATATTTGAGAAACTTCAACTTTTGATAATTAATAATAAAAAAAAATCTTTTTTCTTTAAGGCTGGTTTAATAAAAATTTGATTTTTATAATCAATATAATCCTTTTTAATAATAATTGTTCAATAACATTGCTTTACCAGATTCAGAAGGACAAATAATTAAAATTTTAAAAATTGATGATAAATTAAAATTATTTTTTATTTTTAAAGAATTAGTATTGAAGAAATCATCATAATAAAATTCCATTTTTAGAAATAAATTTTGAAAATGAAAATTTTTAGTATTTTTAACTCTAAAGGACAAGGTGAATTGTAAAACAAAATTCTTCTCCATTAAAACAACTGCAATTCCATTTGATTTTTTCATTATACAATTAGGTGAAATTAGATTTGGTTCAATTTTTATATGATACTCATTTTCTTTTAAAGGTTCTAATGCTTTATATTTAAATTAATTTTCTATAATTTTAAATATTTCTTCAATTTCTTATACTCCTAGAGTTATACCATATATTATCATTAGCACGACTTTTTTTAAAAATCTATAACTTTTATAAAAATTCTAATATTCTTTTATTAATAATAATTATAGAATTAAAAGTAAAAAAAATAAACTAAAGCTTTTTCATAATTTAATTTAAAATCGTGTTTTACAGGAATTTGAAATTTAAAAGAAATATATATCTTTATTTTATACTATATATATTTTTGAGATAAAAGATTTGATATTTAGTAAATAAATATTATTATTTTAGGTTGAATAAATAGAACCAGCTGCTTTTTGTTTGTCATAATATTCAATTTTTTCTCACACTTGTCATTGGCTTTCATGACAATGATACATTAAATTACTAATTCCACAATATCATTTATTACAGGAGAAATACTTTTGGCCACTAAGTTCTCTCTATAAGTACCGATGTACACAAGAACAATGTCAGGATTCGCATCTTTCATCAATTTTAAGCAGCCAGATTTCTATCCCATTATAATGGAGCACTAGATGTTATGTTTTCTATTGTTATGTTATTGATATCCAAATAGTCTTTGAGCCTTTTGTATATATACTGGTTGACATAATTATTTATACCACGATTAAAAAATGTTAATTAACTGTTTACTTTTATAAAAATGAATATG